>UELU01141033.1:0-24639 GCA_900490025.1 Megastigmus dorsalis | reverse complement strand
CTCACTCTCCCACTCCACAAATAGCAAGGAATATAACAGATTGCTTAGTCAAAAGTGAGACATCATCAACCATGGTCGATATCTTGCGATAGAGAGAGAGAGAGAGAGAGAGAGAGAGAAGAGAAGACGTGTGGTCACTGTTCGCAGTCTTTATCATTATATTGGGTCATGTCTTTTGTCTTAAATGTCAAGGAACGTGGTACAGGAAGACAGAAGGACTAAGGTTTTATTTTTCATTGTATTCTCGGATTTTCACTCTGGTCCTTGCGGTGATAATACTGTGGTCGATTGGTTGCGTCGTCTTTTGGGTTTATGTTTATGGCGGTCGTCCTACCGACATTTTCCTAACACTTCTTCTGCTGTGTAAGCCCGCGGCTGCATTGGAGGAAGGTTTAGCTTATTGCTGTCTAGAGATGTCAGGACAATTCATGTGGCCCAGAAAGAGGATGCCCACGGATATAGATAATTGTGCCCTTCACGGGAAATCTTAGTTAAGTGTATGATTGTATAGATTATAAAATAAGAAACATTTTCCAAAAAGAATTAGTTGTCTAGATCAAAGGGAATCTGAGATATGCCTTGCTAAAGCTGGAAAAATAACATGGGTAATATGTCTATAGATCTTGCTGTCTGACTACTCGGAACTCTTCTACTAATCTTATATGTCTATAGCTGTACTACCTATGTTAATGTTCAAACTTTAGGAAGGTGTAACTCAGTACCCCTTTAGTCTAGACAGCTAATTCTTTTTGGAAAATGTTCCTTATTTAATAATCTAAACAATCATATACTTAACCAAGGTTCCCCGTAATGGGTACAATTTATCTATATCCGTGGGTATCCTCCCTTTAAAGCCCAAAAATTAACTGAAATTTCGATAGTTCATAACTTTTGAATTAAAAGTGCTATTAATTCATTCAAAAATGCAAAAGAAAACTTATTATCTCTACTTTTGATATCTTTTTTTGTGACATTTTCGAGACATGTATTTCATATTTTCGATCAAAGAATATCTGTAAAGAACAACACGTGGGCTAGTATCAGTTGATAAGTATGCGTAAGCACTTATGGTGCGTGAGGCATCTCAGCGTGTCCATGCACTATATCAATGCATTTCACGCAGTCATGCTCACACTTACCAGCGTAATACTTACGTACGCCGTACGTACATACACGAAAAAAGGCGTGCGAATAACTATTCGTATACTTTATTTATTTTTCTAATAATTAAAATACGCTACCGTTATGACTTGAAAATGAACATTCAGTCAAATGTCGAATTTAAATTAATTTTCTTTACGACACATCTTGCTCATTAGCAAAACTCCTTTTTTATACATAAAACCATTCTCGAAACGATTTCAGAAGCGAACAGAGCTGCTTATTGTATTTTACGAAGTAAATACTAAGCAGAATATTAATTACTAAGTAAGTAATAAGTCAATAATGAATTAATAACACTATAACATGGACATCTATAGTATCCTTCTTCTAAACTTTCTGCGAAATCAAGCGATCTCTAGCCTATTAGACCATAGTCCCCTTACTAACAAGTTGAAAGGCATTCAAAGTGACACAAAAATTAAACAAGTTTTGGACATTTACACCACAAGTCCGAAGCTCACGAGTTTAGTATTGTAACGCGAAAAAAATATTTTTGATTTTCAATTGCGAATAATTTTGTTAGTGCATTTTTCTCTGTGTAATGTTTAATCTAAAATGGCAATTAGAGGAATAAGGAAAATAACGTTTAAAATCGAAATTGTAAATGGAAAATTAAATAATCGATTAATTAAAGTAAATTTTTTATTTCACACAGAAATCTAGGTCCTTGTAAATGGTATTATTGACGGAAGAGCGTCGACATCTTTTGATAATATAGCCAGACATATTTATATTGTTACTGATTCATAATTTCGAAATCGACAAGTAAATCAATTACGTACTCGATCTGTCACGATGTACGAACAACAATTAAGACTTTTTACCTTATTTTTTACATCCATTTTATATATCCACGAATATATTCATGCACTGATTTTAACTTGATTATTAAATGAATTAGTATAACTATTAAATTATCTAATACGGTAGCTTGAGAATACGAATATTAAACATGATTTGGAAAAACAACTTTCTAGTTGCGATTTTAATCTGCATTTTTCAGTTTGTGTATATGTAGTACATCATACTTGATTTTACCATGCATTTTAATATCAATATGATAAAACGGTTAAGAAAACAATAAGTAGCTATGTAAGTGGAAATGGATAGTGAAATTGAGGAACAAAATAATAAATTACATCGGACCTCCAAGGAGTTAGGATTGCGCAGGGACAGGAAATTCTTTATATAGGTACGTCCTGCTACCTTGATATTACGTCCACCGATCATGACACCGTTCATTTGTTCAAGCGCAAGTTGAGCCGCTTCAGGTATCTCGTATTCGACGAATGCAAAGCCTTTGTGTTTTTGTGTCACTGGATCCCAAGACATGTTGATGGACTTGATAGGACCAAAGGGTAAAAAAGCCTGACGTATCGTGTCTTCTTTCAGTTCAAAACTTATGCTGCCTACGTACACCCTGTTCATAAAAAAATATTTTATTATTAGCTGTAGTGTTAAGTATTTTTCATGAAATTATTTTTTAAATTGATAAATAATGAATCTCTAAGTATTGCATTAATGAATAACTTGTATAATCCTCAATGATTTGATATGCTTTATGTTTTATTTTGTTACAGAATGTTTCTTCATATTTCAAAATGAATTAACTTTTTTCTTTACATATGGAGCGTTTCGTGCTAAACCTCCCAGGCCGGTAAGCGGGCGCCCAAAACCTCACCGTTTGAACGAGTTCCTGCGGAATGAAAATGCATCTATCGATAAAAGTTCGTATACGTTTTCGATGTATTTTTTCCTCAGCTTTCTTGTAGTGAAATTTGTTTTTAATAATTTTCTCGTTTTAACCTTGAAAAAACATAAAACGTGTTATATCTCGAAAAGTGTATTTTTAATATTTTTTTTTAATACTCTAGATCGAAAGATCAGGTTTTTTTTTACATCGAAATAGCTATTTACCAGGTGGGACTTTTTTGATATTTTCGAGGAATTAAACCGTGAACATGTACCCACGGCGACAAACCAGTGCGCGCCGCGAGACTATAACCGGCCACGCGGCCGCTGTATTCTAACTCATAGCTTTAACCCGTTCTTAATGTTTTTTAAATACTTCTAACTTGAAGTAGCTTTATATATTCATTTATATTTTTTCTTTAAATTAACTTTATGAAATTTTGCATTTTTATTTTTCTTTCTCTTAACAGCAGAACTTTTCTTTGGTAATTTTTTAGCTAAATGAAACTATTGAAAAAAGCTTAAATGAACTTATTCAGAACATGTAATACATGAATTTTATGTATTTTTTTCTCAGCTTTCCAATGGTGTGAATACTCAATCAGTTCATTGGAATAATAATCAAGCAACTATATTCACAGTCGTAATCTGTTTTAAAGAGAATAATAAACTTTAACACAGTAGCTTAGCTATTATATCTAATAATCTAAATCATGATACTGTAGCAGTTTACGAATATCAAAAAATAATTTTAAATTATATAATAACGAAATTTGAGCAAAAAAAAAATATATTACGTATCTGATAGAGCAGGTCAGCACTTCAAAAATAAAAACAATTTTGCTAACGTCCTTTTCCATGAGAAAGATTTTCGGATTCCAGCTGAATGGCATTTTTATGCTACCGCACATGGGAAAGGCGCTTGTGACGGAATTGGTGCTAATGTAAAACAAGGTACCAAGCGTGCTAGTTTACAATGCTCGTCGAATAATGATATTCTTACTGTACAAGGTCTTTACAACTGGGCAAAAAATTATTGTAAAGAAACTAGAGTATTCTTCAGTGAAAAAAAGAGAGTATAAAAAATCTTTATTAACATTAAAGCCAAGATTTGATAGCGCTATAGCGATACCCGGTACGTTAATCTATAACGCTTTTATTCCCTCCGCAGAGAACACGCTGAGACTAAAAAAGGTTTCACTTGCTTCTGAGTATGATATTTTCCCAAAAGTAAAGAAAACAAAAATCACTGCGATGAAAGTCAAAACGAAAACACATGTAACAAAAAGAAGTAAAAGAAAAGCTAAAAAATTACCAAAGAAAAGTTCTGCTGCTAAGAGAAAGAAAAATAAAAATGCAAAATTTCATAAAGTTAATTTAAAGAAAGAATATAAATGAATATATAAAGCTTCTTCAAGTTAGAAGTATTTAATAAACATTAAGAACGGGTTAAAGCTATGAGTTAGTATACAGCGGCCGCGCGGCCGGTTATAGTCTCGCGGCGCGCACTGTTTTGTCGCAGTGGGTACATGTTCACGGTTTAATTCCTCGAAAATACAAAAAAAGTCCTACCTGGAAAATAGCTATTTCGATGTAAAAAAACCTGATCTTTCGATCTAGTTTATTAAAAAAAATATTAAAAATACACTTTTCAAGATATAACACGTTTTATATTTTTTCAAGGTTAAAACGAGAAAATTATTAAAAACAAATATCACTACAAAAAAGCTGAGAAAAAAAATACATCGAAAATGTATTCGAACTTTTATCGATAGATGCATTTTCATACCGCAGGAACGTGTTCAAAAGGTGCGGATTTGGGTGCGCGCTTACCGGCCTGGGAGGTTTGGCGCGAAACGCCCCATATACATTTTGTTGTACTATACTTTAAAAACTATTATAGACGTATATCGGAAAAAGCAACACAAAAATATAAAACAGTGGAATTTATTGTAAAATAGGTCAAACATCATATATTTAACGTTCAATCAAGAATAGAAATGGGAGGAATAAAGAAAATAACTTGTGCAAAATCGAAATGTAAATTAAAAATTGAGGAATCGATTAAATAAAGTAAATCTTGCTTTATTTCACATAGAAATCTCGATCCTTGTAAATGGAAGCGAAGGAGGCGGTACTTTTAGAGCTATATATAAGACATTATATATTAGTGAATTAATGCATATAAATAAACCGGCGCAAATATATAAAAATACATTTTGGACATTACACACAACCTTAAATGAAGATAATCGACAAAGGAAATGATTTTATCTGCTATTGCAATAAATCACAGTGTAATAATCTATTACTCTAGCTTTGAGAGTATGAGAGACAGAATATTCAGTGATGTTCGACTGCAATGGTTTGGATGACCGAGAAAGTTATTTTCTCCATTAAACTTACCAAATGATATATTCAAAATATATTATTAGAATATGCAATGCCAAATCCAATTTTCTTAATTTATTCTGTAGATTATATAATATAATTGCATTATTAGCTGAATTGTTTTTCCTTAATATTCGGTTTTCGGGGATTTCGCATGTACATAATTTGAATAAAAAAAATTCAAGGTAAGTATGGACAGTCATTTAAAATAAGCATCAATAAGAGAAATAAACATCGTATGACGATCATATTGTAAAAAATCCGTTTAAAACTGCGTGGACTAGTTATTAAGTTAACAGATAAAGTTGCGTACTTCTCTGCTAAAACTTCAAAGACTAACAAGAAACGTGTTACGTACTACACCATCTTACAGCACTCGCGAGAGTTATGTTAGTGTTAGGTGGAGACACCGATCGCAGGTATTAGAACACACTCATAAACATAGAAATAAATAAGGTAAGTAGATTCAAAGACTTTTTGTTGACACATGTCTTCACAGCTTCAATGCCCGACATATAGTGGTCCTTTGCCGGAGCGAGGGTAATATATGTCATTGTCTTGGTTATTTATTCGTCGTCTTCTTTGTCTTCCAGGCCACATTAGTATGCTGGACGGTATTTAATCTCTTGCAATTCCACAGAGGCGATAAGGTGGCCAAGCGATCTACTCCTAAAAGAGAACAGATGCTCGGGGGCTAGATCATATGACTCTTCCCGGCCTAAGTCCGATGACCTCCTTGACATCGCTTATATGGGGGTGTTGTCTTGTTTTTTTTTTGTATAAAAACATATTAACCCGTATGTTATGATTACTAATAAAATCATAATAGTCGTTACAAATAGGTAAAATTAAATTTCAAAGGTTCGCAGCTGTTGTATTCACGGGAGACAAAGCAAATGTTTTTAGCGGTTCAAAATTCAGTTGATGATCTTTGATGATTAAAGGCAGAATTAAATTCGGGGATTCCAGTTCCCCAAAATTTTCTTCTATATCATATCCTTGAAGTTGTACTTTATTATCTTTGATTAAACATTTTCCAAGAAATATTGCATTACTCTTATTGTATTCATTAGATATCGGGTAATTGCTTGATTTATATTTATATACGTGTTAACTGTATAAATATTTTGGTACAGCATGATATGTATAAATGCGCATCGGCGTACACTTAAAGTACGTATGTTGATATAGCTATAGATAGAGTTGAAGAGCACAAGTTGACACAGTTAGACGAGATTCAGATGTTTAACAAAATAGGTCATGCTGTCTGCGAAGAAGCATTGCGCATATTAGTATGTATATTCAAGTTAAGGAATAAAATTATTTCTCTTCTATATTGAAATAATAATTAATATTCTATTTATTTCCAATCATTATCACTTCATCTTATCATGGTAGCAGAGCGTGGATAGTTGTGCTAGTGCAAGCAGTGTCTGCAGTTTCGAGTGTTCCGTTTTAGGGAGAAAGAAAAATAAAAGTGTCTCGTTGAAATTAAGGTAACGATACAAAATGGTGAATAGTAGTGATTTTAAAATACCAGTGTTTGATGGTGAAAACTATAAAATGTGGAAAAAACGTATTACGCTATTTTTGAAAATGAAAAAATGTAATACTAATATAACAAGAGCAAAAACTCAAGATGATCAAGATCCTTGGAATGATAATGATTTGAAAGCAACAAACTATATATACAGTTCTATATCGGACAAGCAAATGGAATTGATTGAAGATAAAACGACGGCGTATGACATAATAAAAAAGTTTGATAATTTGTATCTAAAGAATCAACGGCTTTGCAAATTGTTTGCAGGAATAAACTGGAAAGATGAAAACTTAAAAATTATAATGATTTGGCAACAGTTTTCCTTGATTTTGAGAAATGTATTAACCAGTTGAAAAGCGCGAGTGCTACAGTGACAGAAAAAGAAAGATTGAATTACATGCTAAACACATTACCAGAGTCGTGTAGCTATATAGGCGACTTTTGACACATTAAAAGAAGCAGGCCAAACGGCAGAATATATAAAAAATAAAATACAAATGATCGAAATGAAGAGTCAAAAAGATGAAGATTACAACAGAAAATCAAATGCTCACGGTCGATAAAAATCAGCGCACGTGTTGCAAGTGTGGAAAATTTGGTCACATGCAAACAGATTGCAAAAATGATGGACAAGCATCAAGCCGTGGTTCAACATTTCGAGGAACGCGAGGCCAAGGAGCAGGAAGAAGAAATTATAATTGTGGACGTGGCTATTATTAACAAGGAATGAGCGCGCATCGCTCTCAATTTGACAAGAGTTCCGTATAACACACATGTTTCCTGTAGATAGGTCAACGGTTGAAGAAAAGAAAGACGCTTGGGTAGCGAAGGTCGAGTATACAACAACTACAGCGTACAATAGTAAAGTAAATAATATCAAATGTAATGAAATCGAATAGATATTAGATAGCGGCTGAACCGATCACATCATTAATAATAATAGTTATTTTGAAAATTTTGAAGTTTTGAAACAGCCTATTAATGTTTATTTAGGTGATAATAGGAATGTAAAGGCTGCAAAAATAGGAAATGTTGTTAGTTATTTTGATGTGCATAGTGATAAAATTGAGATTAATATGGAAAATGTATTTTATGTTAAAGATGTGCATACAAATCTAATAAGTTTTAGTAAAGTAACAGATTATAATAATATAGTTTCTGAAAATAATATTTAAAAAATTATTAATAAATGTGGTAATATAATGGCAGTAGCAGAAAAAAAGAAATGATTTGTATCCTATGAAAAGTAAATTAGAACTAAATAATTTATTAGTAAATGTGTCAAATAAAAATGTAAAGAATATGAATTCAAAAGAAAAATGGAATTGATTTTTAGGTCATGTCAATTTTAAGTACTTAGATATTTTTAGTAAAAATCAGCTGTTGAATGGTATACCTCATAAACTTGACAGTGAATTTTTAAAATGTAAAACGTGTATACAAAATAAAATGCATAATATTCCTTTTAAAAATAATAGATACAGGGCAAAAGAAATCTTAGAGTTTGTTCATACTGATGTTTGTGGACCTTTTCGCACAAAAGGCTTTAAAGGTGAAAAATATTTTATCTCTTTTATTGATGATTACAGTAAAATTAGTAGAATTTATACAATGAAATCTAAATCAGAAGTCAGTAATTGCATTATAGAATATATTAATGAATGTGAAAATTTGACAGGTACAAGAGTGAAATATTTGAGATATGATAACGGTAAGGAATATTTGAATCATGATGTATATAATTTTCAAAAGGCAAGAGTATAGTTATTTAACAGTGTCCCGTATACGTTCATGAATTGAATGGGGTTGCAGAACGTTTCAATAGATCGATAATGGATATGCCGCGCTGCTTGTTAAATGAAGCTCAAATAGAAAAAAATATTGGCCGTAGATAGCTTGCACGGCAACTTATTTAAAAAATCGTACGAAATATTTTTTAGAACGTTTCAAATTTAAAGATATACAAAAACGGACCTGAACAAAAACGGACATCGAAATGGAATAAACAAGCTGAAAAGGGAATTTTGATCGGATATAGTGAAAATGATTATCGTGTTTTATTAAATAATAGGGTGATCGTAGCTAGACATATTGAGATAATAGAAGAAATGGAAAAGTGGATAGGTTTAAATTTTGATGAATCAGATGTAGAAAATGATGAAAATTCTGATAGTGCAGAATCGTTTGATGAAACTTTTGAAAGTACTAGTAGTGATATAGTAAAATTTGAAAATAACGAAAATGAGCCTAAATTTCCGCGAAGGTCGGAAAGAAATAGAAGTCGCCCAGATAGATCCGATGAATATAAAATGAAAAATAAAAATATCGTTGCAAATTATTGTAGAGCGGATACTCCTGTTACTTTTGAGGAGGCAATAACTTCGGATGATAGTAAAAAATGGGTAGAAGTGATGGAAAAAGAAATAAATAGTTCTAAATTAAATAAAACTCGGAGATTAGTCAAAAATAAGAAAAGTAAAAGAGTGATTGATGTAAAATGGGTCTTTAACAAAAAGTCAGATAATACTTATAAGGCTAGACTAGTCGTAAGAGGGTTTCAACAGAAATATGAGATTGACGACCTATTTTCACCCGTTGCGAAAATGCAAACTTTGAAGATTTTATTATCATTTTGTTGTAGAATGGGTCTAACTATCGAACAGATGGACGTCGAGACAACCTTTTTGAATGGTAAAGTAACGTCTGAAGTATATGTCTATCAACCAAAGGGCTTTGAAGATGGGACTAATAGAGTATGTAGGTTATTAAAAAGCTTTATACGGTTTGAAAGAAAGTCCGCGAGTATGGTATGAATGTCTTGATAAGTTTCTTTTGAATTTAGATTTTATAAGTAATATTGAAGTTTTATAGAAGTAAAAATGACGTTTTGATACAGAAAGTAAAGAAACTTCTATCTGAAAACTTTAAAATGAAAAATCTTGGTAAAATAAAAGAATATTTAGGGATTTTCGTAATTTATGATGCGTCTCGTAAAGAAATGAAATTAACACAGAAGGAGTATATTGCCTCATTAGTAAGAAAATATAATTTAGAAAATTGTAAGCTATATAACACACCAATGGAGGTAAATTTAAAACTACAAAGATCTGACAATTGTGAAAAGGATATTAAATATAAAAATTTAATTGGTGCATTGTTATATATAAGTTCGGCTACGAGATCAGATATAATTTTTGCAGTAAATTATTAGAGTAGATTTCAAAATTCTTATAATGAAACACATTTTAAATATGCCTTGAGAATTTTGAAATATTTATTTAACACAACATTTAAGCTTAACATATAAAGGTAATAATGATACTGAAATTATTAATTGTTATGTTGATGCCGATTGGGCAGGTGATAATATTGATAGGAAATCAACGACGTTATTTAATAAGATTTTTCGGTAATATTGTATTTTGGAAATCAAGAAAACAAAATCCTGTAACAAAAGCGTCGATGCTTGCCGAGTATGTTGCTCTGTCTGAAGCTGGGAGTGAAGTAAAATTTGTAAGAGAATTACTAAAAATTTTTGACATTGAATGTAGAGAACCAGTTAATATATATGAAGACTATTCTGGTACAATAAATATAGCAAAGTATGAAAATTTTACGAAAAATTCTAAACATATAGATGTTCACTACCATTACGTTCATGAATGTGTGAAAAAAAATCATTAATATTGTTAAAGTAGATTCGAATGAAAATGTTGCAGATATATTCACAAAACCACTAGGTAGAGAAATATACGAAAATTTTCGAGGAATGTTAAATTGAATTTAGATATTGATAAAAATTTTGAATTATTTTTGTAAGTATAAAGTAAATGAAAGGAGGCATGTTAAGTGTATAAACATTTAGATTGTACAGCATGATATGTATAAATGCGCATCGGCGTACACTTAAAGTGTGTATATGAATATAGCTATAGATAGAGTTGAAGAGCACAAGTTTACACGGTCAGACTAGATTCAGATGTTTAAAAAAATAGGTCGTGCTGTTTGTGAAGAAGCATTGCGAATATTAGTATGTATATTCAAGTCAAGAAATAAAATTATTTCTTTTCTATTTTGACATAATAATTAATATTCTATTTATTTCCAATCATTATCATCTCATCTTATCAATACGCTTAAGCGTCAAATTGTTGGATAGGGAATAGGCTAATACTAATGGTGAAGACATCAATTTTGGGCTGGATTGGTTTCGTGTGTGAAAAAGGAAAAAATTTAATAGGATTTGGGGTTGGAATATTAAGAATATGATCAATGGAATTTCGGATCAATACGATTGATCCTTGTATGCAAAGAATATCTAACAAGTTATAATGCTAGAGCATTAGTTCTTTTTGAGAATAAATTTTTAATAAGTGTACACGCATATCTGATATCTGATCATAAGTCAGTATTTCTACCTAGATCAGATGTTTGCTATAAGAAAATGGAAGATCTCTTTATTTTACAATGTAAGTCTAAAAATTGCTATTCTTGTATTATGAGAGTAATAACAGTTTTAAATTGATACAATTGGGCATCTTATCTGTCAAGAGTTTCGGTTATACTTCTTAAATTTCTTTATATTATTAATAGACGTTAATTGCTCGTGAAACTTTATAACTAAGTACAACAACATCAATTTTGATTTTGACGACCCAATTTATTTAAATTTTTGCCAACGTTTCGACCATTTCGTGCATAGTCATCTACATGGGCTAGACAAGTAATTATACAGAATGTCCCAAAAGTATGGACACACCTGAAAATCTCGGAAACTAGTGGCGCTAGAAAAAACTTTAAATACAAAAGTTTCCGCAAATCAAACGGCGCATCCGATCATGACCTTGAATTTGACCTTGGATTTGACCTTCAAGGTCATTTGAAGATCAAGTCGAATTTTTTCAATGGGAACTCCGCCTTTTTATTACAGAAATGGAAAGCGAAAAAAATTTTCTATTTAACGGTATAAATAACATTGGGGTCAAATGTAGCCCAAAGGTCATTTGAAGGCCAGATCTTTGAATAAGCTGAAATTGGTGTTCAGCAGCCCATAACTCGGAAACTAGGGGTGCTAGAAAAAAACTTCATATACTAAAGTTTCCGAAAATCAAACGGTGCATCCAATGGTGCCCTTGAGTTTGACCTTGGGTTGGGTTTGACCTTCAGGGTGATTTGAAGGTCAAGTCAAGTTTTTTGAATGGGAACCCCCTTCTTTAATAACATAGGGCTAAATAAGCTAAAATTGGTGTAAAACTGCCATAAGTTTTTCTATCGAAGTTTCTGGAAATAAAACGGTGCATTTGACGTCGACCATGTATTTGACCTTCAAAGATTTGGCTATAGATTTGGTTTTAGATCAGTTTGAAATTGACCTTTTCAATTTTACAGTACAGCCAGTGAAGGCAAGACACGCTGGTGTCTAGCCAGTGAAGGCAAGACACAGTGATATCCAGCCAGTGAAGGCAAGACACGCTGGTGTCCGACTGGTGAAGTCCAACTAGCATCTTTTAGAAATCGTGACTTCTAAAAGTTAACGTTCATGTTCGGAATGTCCTCCATTATTCAGTTGACAATACCCCATACGATTATAACATGCTGAAACTGCCTTTTGGATCATATCATTTGGGATCGCCTGAATTACTTCAATAATACGTTGAGCCAACTCTTCCAAATTCGCAGGTTTTTTAACCCCATAAAAAGTAATCTGATGACGTCATGTCAGGTGAACGAGGTGGCCAGTCAATGGTTCCTCTGCGGCCTATCACTCGTCCTGGAAATGTTTCATTTAAATAATTACGTACATTTCTAGTATAATGCGGGGGTGCTCCATCTTGTTGAAAGTAAGTAATGTTCAAGTTGTCACCGACAATATCATTTATCGCAGGTACGATTTGATTCCTCAACATGTCTTCATATTTTTCTCCGTTTAAATTGCCTTCTATGAAAAATGGCCATTCAACTGTAAGGTAGCTTCATCGGAAAAAACTATTACGTTTAAAAAATTTGGTCTAGCATCAATACGATTCATCATTAATTCGGCAAATTTCAGTCTTCGATCGAAATCATCCTCGTTCAACTCCTATACCAATTTCACTTTATATGGATGAAACTTCTCGAGTTTCATTATTCTGTGAACAGAAGTTTTACAAACACCAGTTTCAGCAGATACTTGTCTAACGGAGGTTCCAGGATTTTCAACGAAAGATAATGCCACATTCAAAGAGGTTTCATGATCAGTCACTGTCTTCGGTCTTCCACTTTTGGATCGATCTTTAACGCTAACAGTTTGCTCAAACCGAGAAACAGTTTTTCCCACTGTCTTTTTCGAAATTTTTAGTTGCAACGGTAGCCGGAATTCTGCGTTAAACAGATCCGCAACTCGCCGATATGACCTAACCATAATACCCCATCCTCGCATCATGAGGATGCTTATTCGTTCACGTTTTGTGAGACGGTTCATTCTCAAATACAGAAAACGAAACTAAGAATAAACGAAAAGAATCAGTGCGTTGATAGAACTAATTCAGAATGAACAACAAAGCACATCAAAATCGATAATTATCTTATGAATGCATACCTGAATATTCACAAAAATTGACCTCTTTGTCCTATGATTAGTTCAGGTGTGCATATGGGAGGATTTTTTTCTTAAAAATCGTAAATTCGGCCAACCTTCCTGAATGGGAATCTGAGATCAGATTTGTAAAATTTTTAAATGACCTTTGGACAAGTTTTCTGGAAAGAAGTATGGTTCTCATTCAAAAAACTCGACTTGACCTTCAAATGACCCTAAAGGTCAAATCCAAGGTCAAGTTCAAGGTCACCATCGGATGCGCCGTTTGATTTGCGGAAACTTTTGTATTTAAAGTTTTTTTCTAGCGCCACTAGTTTCTCAGATTTTCAGGTGTGTCCATACTTTTGGGACACCCTGTATACATATTTACAAAGGAATAATATTATATCGAATTTTCGTTTATAAAGAAGAACTCACCACTATATTCTTATAAAAACTAAAGCATGTTTACAAATGTGTTTAGTAAAATAATGAGCTGTCACAACCTATAAACTTTATAAAAACATAATTTTAATGAAATGAAGGACGATCATTACTATTCAGTTTTAATTTAAAATTTATTTACCATAAAAAGCTCTTTTGGAAAAGTCACGTTTACTGAAATTTAAATAACGTATCTCAGAAAGAGATGTGAGTCAAAGTGAGATTATATATAATTACAAAAAGCCAAAGCAAACCGACTATGCTGTAATTAACTCTCTGTACTGATATTATCTATAGTTACTTTGTATGCCTGTTTTAAGAACTGTATGTCTGTTTTTCAGTTAATATTAGATTTATGTGTGTAAATATGTAACATTTCTGAAAACTCACGTTTGAACCTATTCCTTTCTCTATTCAGAATCATTACTTTATCAAAGGCAAATGAGTGCCCGGTTTCCATTGAGTGCAACGCCAGTGCAGAACGTTCATTTGATTTTTTGACACAGTGTGAATGATTGTAAGTTTATTTATGAAAAGAATATTATGTTTACTTAGAAAACTTTTTAAGTAAGGATTTAAGGTCTATTGCGAGTTAAATGTCTAGTGTTATGCATAAGATTAATATTGTTATCTAAAGATTTTATTTTATTCATTCGAATTTTAATATGTTTTTCAATAAAATCATCAGGATAGCCATTTGAAATCCAAAAATTGTTAGCAATTTGTATATTACGTTTATGAAATTTGGGTTATTGGGTTGGTTAATAGATCTATCTACTAAATTATAAATAAGAGCCCTCTTTATCGAAATCGGATGTCGAGACTGGCAATGCACAAATCTACCTGAGAAAGTGTCTTTTCTGAACCAGTCAACAAAAAAATTAATTCTGATTCATTGCATTCAAAATGCTCGCATTACGTGGTTGAAACTTCTAGTACTTTTTGATCACGACGAACATTAGATTATTAAAAAAGAAAAAATACAGCTACTTAATAGGAAATTCGATCGTTTCTATTAACTATGTTATAACAGCAGCGCACAAAATGATATTTCTCAGGATAATTCCTCTGAAAACGTTAATATAAATAATAAAAACTGGTTTGTTAATCTTTCTGACGCAGAATTGCCACAATTCGTTTTAGATATACTTTCGCGGGGAGAAAAGTTTAACTTTTCATGCAATACTGACAAAAAGCTAGCCTTCGAAATGTGTAAGAATATTGAATCATTTCTACAAATTCACAAAATGATAAATGCTGATTCAATAAGAACAAAAATAATACATGAAATTAATAGAAATTGTAATTCTAAAAAACATGTCCCTTATATAGAATTAAAATTGAAGGAAAATATTGAAAAGACCCAACAGTTTCTGAAATGTCATGATGAACTCCTTATTACACGCGTTGATAAAGGAAATGTCACAGTTGTTATAAAGGAAGATGACTTATTAAAAAATGGATTGTGCATTAAGCGATCTGCAGTATTATGAAGAGGTAAAAAAAGATCCGACTACAATGTTAAAAAGTGTAAAGCGTTTCTTAGATACTTGGAAACAAAGGGGTGTTTTCGAAAATGAGAATGTAATAGCCTCACTTCCTAAAGTTTTACCTTAAGATTTCACTTTGTACAATTGTATTTATTTAGCTTTTATAACATTTAAATATAAACGCCCGAATTCCCGGATCTCGGTATATGAAATAACAATTCTCTGTTAGATACATAAAACTATATTCTCCTTTATACATATGTAGCAATATTTTTATGTTAGAGTCATATTACGCATTATATTAATTATCATTATAGATATTATCATTATATACCAAATACATGTTGTAATAACGACGAACTATTTTTCCGTTCTAATATAAATATATATATATATCGCAAGTTTTAAAAAAGATATAACAGATAAATCATAAAAATGATAAATGTTAAAGCCCCATAAAGAAAAAGAATGTTAACAAAGAACGCAACAAAATCATTAACACGATTTTTGCAAACATTATTCTCAAATTAAAGATTTTCCCTTTTGATTGTTAACACATTTTATTTTAAGTATTAAGAAAGATTTTCTTTTTCACTCTGCATAAATATAAATTATAACGGTCGCGGATTTGAGAAGCTAGTCGGCGAATGGTAGATCCTTGTGATACCGGCATGAGTAGTCGGCAGGATCTATAGCGGAGTCGAACATAATAATAGTCTCGGAAGAATTCGAGGACCACCTGCGTTACCTCAAACTCGTACTCCAGAACCTCAGTGAGGCAGGATTAACGATCAATCGCGAGAAAAGCGTATTTTTCCGCCCTGAAGTGAAGTATCTGGGCGTCTTGGTGAACCGAGACGGGGTCAGACCGGACCCAGCCAAGGTAGAGCCGATAAAGAATTATCCAGCTCCGAAAAACCTTAGGTAACTCAGGCGCTTCATGGGCATGGCTCCGTGGTATCGCAAGTTCATGAAGGACTTCGCGACGATTTCAGAACCACTTTCTCGCCTCACAAAGAAGAACCAGAAGTACAAGTGGAAGGACGAACAACAAGAAGCCTTCGAACAGCTAAAGGCATTGACCCTATCCGCACCGGTGTTGCAGAGACCGGACTTCGGACGGCCGTTCATTGTGCAAACAGATGCCAGTGATACGGGCCTCGGAGCGGTGCTGATGCAAACCGTGGGCGAGGACGAAAAAGTCCTAGAATTCGCCAGCAGAACTCTCTCTCCAGCTGAAAGAAACTACAGCGTCAGCGACAGAGAGAGAATGCTTGGCCGTGGTCTGGGCAATTAAGAAATTCCGACCCTACATCGAAGGTTACCACTTCAAAGTGGTAACAGACCATCGCTGCCTTAGATGGCTCAGTTCGATGAAGAATCTAACGAGCAGGCTAGCAAGGTGGTCCCTAGAACTACAAGGGCATAGTTTCGATGTAGAGCATCGGAAAGGATCATTAAACCTGGTCCCAGACGCACTATCGAGGATGTTCGAGGAAGAAGAGCCAGCGGTAAGCGCGCTGGCGTGGTCAGAAGGCATAAAGAACCACTGGTACCTCGAACAGGTCAGAAAGACCAGAGAAGAGCCTAGCGAGCATCCTCGATCGAAACTAGTAGGCGGAAACCTCTACCTTCACCGCCAAGACCCAGACACGGAAGGCGTCATCGAAGAAGATGATGCCTTGAAACTGATCGTGCCAAAAGAACATCGGCACGATATCATGCGTGAATGTCACGATGAACCAACGGCCGGACACCTAGAGCGAGAAAAGACCTTCGACAGAGTCGCGAGGTATTATTTCTGGCCCGTTCTACGAAGACGTCCGAAACTACGTCCGGAAGTGCCAGATTTGCCAGCAGTGCAAAGTAGAACAGAAACTCCCACTCGGCCTGATGGGCAGGCGAATAGTGGAGAAACCGTGGCAAGTAGTGGCAGGAGACATCATGTGACCACTACCGCGGAGTGTCAAAGGATTCGAATACATCCTCGTTCTGCTAGACCTCTTCACCCGTTGGGTTGAGTGCGTTGCGCTAAGGAAAGCGAACGCAAAAAGCATAATAAAAGAGCTGAACGAGAGAGCAATCCAACGATTCGGCACTCCGGAGGTTTTCCTGTCAGATAACGGCACAGAATTTAAAAAAAAAGCCGTAGATCAGTATCTGACAGGGCGTGGAATACACCATTCAAATACTCCGCCATACCATCGACAAGCTAACCCAGTGGAGCGGTCCAACCGCACACTGAAAACGATGATAACGTCGTCCACGGACAACCACCGAACTTGGGACGAGAACCTGCCAGAGTTGATGTTCGCCCTGAATACGGCGACACAAAGCTCGACAGGAACCAGCCCAGCACTGCTCAATTTCGGCAGACAGCCAATGCCACCAAGCAGTTCCAGAAGGGAACAGGACACGGTAGCAGCCGAGAGCCTCGAGAAGTCCAGGATAGAAGAGTGGCAGAAAAGGATGGACGTCCTACAGGAATCACTGGACAAAACCGCCAGCCGCTGTCGAGAAGCTCAGACACGGCAGGCAGAGTACTACAATGCAGGCAGAAGAGAGCCTACATTCAAAACAGGGGACCAGGTCTGGAAGAGAAACAGAATTCTCTCTTCAGCCGCACAGGGCATAGTGGCCAAACTGGCCCACAAGTACTCCGGCCCATACCTGATAACAGCCACCAGAGGCTCCAACTGCTACCAAATGTCCACGCAAAGGACCTGAAGCCATACATCGGAGGAGAAGACCCAGAAGAAGACGACAACGGGGAACCACGACCACCGAGGGAAGAAGAGGCGATGCGCGACCCGCCAACAGCGCGCGAACCGAGTCCAGAGCCGAACTCTGTAGACAGCAACGCTCCCTGCGAGGAGCTAGCGTTACCACCTCAACCCGTCGCGAACAAATCACAGCGCCCAACGAACCCCGAGCAGCCCACGGTTCAAAAACGAGGTCGGCCCCCAGGGAAGAAAAAGCGCCCAGGGGCAACCGAGCTCTCCGCATCCCCAAGGCGGCTAAGAAACTGTGCGCTGCATCGGGAATAAGATGTGGTTAACCTAAGATAACCTAGGTTTTTGTGTTTCCTTCCCTTCAGATGAGCTTCGACATCACACGCCAGCAGCTGGAGGAGCTGATGGCATCGCTCATCGGCCACCACCTAGAGCACCCGGCTGTGGTCGAACTGCTGGAGACCGCGATGGACGCCCTCCGGCAAAAGGAAGAGGAACTTCGCCGGGACGACGCGGAACGGCAGAAACAGTCCTCCGTAATCATTGAGGAGATTCACGGAAAGAAAGCCACCGCGCCGTCCTGCGGCGTGGTTCGTTGTCCGGAGCAGGAGAGAGCGCGCCGACGGAACGAGGGAGAGCGAGAAAGAGAGAAAGAGACGCGCCGATCCCGATTCTCGGCGGCGCAAAGTAAGTGCACTTTGTCTTCTCGGGTAAGCCCGTCGTGAAAGCCAGTGCGGACGCGCACTGGCCGACGGTGACGCGATTGCGGCGGGTTACTCATCGTAGAGTAACCTGCACGAGGACAGCGGCGTCGGAGCTTGTGAGCCACGAGGCGAACCTCGTGGCAGCTCCAGAATATCGTATGTGTATGCGAACTCGGCCCGTTCGTCGCGTTCGAATTTATATTCAAATTTGTATCCGAAGTTGTTAATCTGTATTAGAGTCACGATTTGTTATGACAAATGTTAAAATAATTATTGCAAAATTTACAAAAATTAAGGTAAATAAATTAAATTGAGAAGCAAGTCTTTTACGTTTCAAATTAATGTCAAATTAATTATAAATAAAAATTTACTAGAAAAAAAGAAACTTATTTCTAATTTTTATGACATGGAAAAAAGGATTGGTAAGTGGTTTTTTATAAATATAAAAAATTCTATGTAAAGTTAACATCATTTATTATTTAGATATTTCATCAACTTACAGGTAAGTACAGGTTCGATAATTCTACTTAATGATATAATACGCATTTTAAATCGTTCACGATTGCGACCAATCTGCTCCCATTCACTCCGCCGAGCAGCTCGATATGCATACGTCCACACACACATTTTATGTACAGAATTTTTCGACTCATCAAAACATACACTCTTCATACTATATATAGTCTAAAATTTATAACATGTATAATCTCCGATGAAAGCTTCAGTACCCTCGGGAAACGCGCAAACTGAGCATGGTATGAGCAAGATCAATGTATTCCTCGCCGTTTCCCGGTATTACAAATTCAATTGGTGAGTCATCGGTTAACGATGATATAGGCTTATACTGAACCCAATGCGATCCCTCAATCGTCATCTGAGTAGGTGGTGTTTCAAACAGAAGTAATTCTGATTTTAGACATTCGCACGATTGAGTATGTAGAAAAGCCATCCTTATTATCCAAAAATGTCTCTTGTAGATCGACTGCTACTACTCTTTCTCTGCTTCTTCCTTTTCCCTTTTATCACGCGAGTCTTTGTCGTCTTTCTATTCTTCTTCTTCTTGACACACTTTTTACTCTGCTTCCTTCTTTTTCTCACACTTGAGGTGATGTTCGCTGTGCCCAAGCTCTGAACTGACTGTGCCGGTTCGATATAGCGGGGTACTTTATAACCGGACCCCTCCATTAATTTATCCAGCTTTTCTTCGGCCTTTCTTTTGAGACTCTCGCCAGATTCTCTCACACGATTGCGCAATGACTCTCTAAGCGGTGTGATCTGCGCTGTGACATCGGACACAACGTTCATACCTGTACGCAAAGCCTCTTTACCAACTGCCTTAGCTCCACGGCTAAGGAGTGGAAGAACCCGATGGAATATTCCAGCGAGAAAAGAACCAATGCCACCATGGCCTTTCTGGTAGGGAGAGCCAAGATATATACGACCAATACCCCCATCACCATCTCCTCGACTTATTACCCCACCAACGCCTACCTGCATGTCAAAGTATTCCTCGTAGCGACTCATCTCTGTGACCAATCAGATTACAGTAGTGTTTCGTTCGTGTAACCGTACGGGTAGCTCTCCGTTAGTCCCACGAAGCGTCTCTTGCTGTAGACAGGTCGACAAGTTTTGGTCTCGTTTTGCGATAAAACCTCGTGAAAATCCGTACGTCTGATAACCAAAGAGTCTAAAGAAATTTCGCTTCTACCGCCTTTTACCATTTCACAAATACTCTCAAAATTCACTTTTTGACTGTTTGAGTAGTTTAGTCTGATAGCTTTTACCTTGCACACACACTCCTCGCGTCCGTCGGGTTTTTTATATTTGTAACCGTAAAATTTCGGTCCGCCTGATACAAATTCTGTGATGTACGCACCTGCGCCCTTCTCTGATAGCTCATTAGTGAGTTCACCTAGCATTGCACCAATCGGTAAATCTCTCTGACTACTATTACTCGTCTGTCTAATTCACTTAAATATTCAAACAGCTTTAGCCGGGCTTCTGCGGTAGTGAAAGCTGCAACGACGACGCTAGTGGTCGGCGATGACCTGACTGACACGGTCTTATACCTCCATCCGACGTATAGAGTTTCGTCGTTGACGGGCAACAGACCCGTCACCTCGACTTCTGCACTGGTAAGTAACTCCATCAATCTTTGTGGTTCCGTGATCACCTTCGTTTTCGGCATATTTTCGCGCTGCGCAAACTTTCCCCACAACGAGTTCAAACATAGCTTTGCCACGGATCGCAGACCTGCATTAAAATAGATTTCATTTCTATTCAAGCTTATACCCTCATATTGTTCGAGGAATTTACGTATGCGTCTTTAGCCTCGTCCGTGATACAGTCTGCCACTGTGGACATTATTTTCCACAAAGTATTTCATTTCTCCGTTGCATGTCAGCTCTTGATCGTATGTGCATTCCCACATCTCGATCAACTGGTAATTATTTGCGATAATTTTTTCAGAGGTGGTACAAGTTTTTTCGTATCTGTCATCCATCGAGTCGTCGTCAGCCAAAACATCGTTGCGATTTATTCTGTAACACCGAGGACAACCATGCCAGTAGCAGCCGTGAAATTGAAGAACGATTCCTCTATGATTATCGTCTTCCTCGGGTTCACAAAATCCGTCTACAAGAATGTTCTCGGGTAGTCTTCTTTTGCGACAGTGACCGGTGTGCTCCATTTTGCGATTTAGCACTTTTTGCTTCATCCAGTATAGCCACTGGATCGCTTTAATCGATTGATTGTCAGCTCTTCTATAGCCACCGACAAGCACGATACCGATCTATTTTTTCTTTAAAAATTTTTTTCTAAACATCCACATATACGTGGAAGCTATTGTCGTACACTCGGCAAAAGGATCTCAGTATCTTGACATCTTGTTTACAGAATTTAATTATTTAATCCTGAAATTGAACACATATTCACTAGCTGCTTGCTCGCTGTACCGCAGAAAAAATTTTCTCGATCTTTAGCACTCATAGAGTCAGGCGCGTACATATTTATAGGTGGCAGTGGGCCGGTGTAAAATTGATTTTCTGGTGTATTAAATAAATGGGGGAAAGTACCTTTTTCAATTTCCAAAAGGCTGTAAGCTTTTGGTAAGCTACTTAAAGGCATGTGAAAATAATTCAAACTATCGATAAACTTTAAATTCAAAAATTCCATTAAAATAATTTTTGATCCATTCAAGATTACTTGCGGTTTTTCGCGATCACTATGTTTTTCTACCAGGTATTTGAAAATAAATCGAGCATCGAAACCTTGGGAATTGTGTGCGATGCATATCGTCTTTATAAAGTTTTTACGTTTAGCTAGAGCTAAATCAATCAATTCTTTCACCGGATTTATATTAAACACGTACTCTCTAATACCACAGTGTTCGCATCTGTTGGATATATCTGTATCGTCGAGACAAAAAGTACACACTTGTTGTACTACGCACAAATTTGGAACGTGTATTTTTTTCTCTTCATCGCCCAGCACAGGTACTTACTGCTGCGTCTCGAAATCATAAAATAAAAATAATACATTTTGTTTTTGTGTGCCATCTTTGATCGGTTGTACGAAACAAAAATGAGCCACTGGCAGTCGCTCATTGCAAATATTACAAAATGATACACCGCAGATATGCTTTACCCCACGATTAATCATTCGTACGGCTTTGCAGCAATTGCTACAGATTTTGATCTCGTCGCATGCAGACAACGGTTTTTTAACTGACTTCTTTCTTAAATAGTTTTCATAACATTCATTGCCAAAAAAACTCCGATTGCAATTGTCACATTTTTTTTTCAAATAATTAGTTCTGTTGCACTGTGGGGTTTGTAGGCATTTGTAACATCTGTTCGAACATCTGTGACTCTCGACGTTATCATAACTTTTGTTACACGGAATGCAATATCCTTTACTTCCAGCTGCATCCACCAAGTTAAGTATCGGCTGATAATGTCTAGTAGTCTCGTAGTACATAATTCGTAGTACGTGCAAAACACTTTTATAAATATCACTTACATATCTCGTCCCGTCGAAAATAGGCGCATCTCCGCGAGCAAAATTTCTAAAAGAATATACAACTATGGCTATGCCTTTCTGAGCGAGAGACATCTGAAACTGATGAATTTCTGTGAGTCCACAACCGGTCGTCGGTACACTGACTTTTGCCAAATTAATAAGATCTTGAGCTGCTTCTTTCTGCACTCGGCTATTTTGTCTTCTGATCTGATTCCAATACGCGTGTAAAACACCTGAACGCAATTGTCCTCTAACTGCGTGAGCACAAGCAGTAACCAGAGACCGTGGTAGACACAAACCATCAGTGTTTCTTATAGATAAAATAGAACGTTTCCGCACAGACTCCTCGGTTAAGCGACAACGTCCACGACCTGATATATTGCTTATCACACTACATTTTATCAATAACATATCGTCTATATCAAAATCCGTTGCACTTTGCGCAGCACTGAAAAACATATCCCACAATTCCGCCACGTGGAAATCTTGAATTGGTCTAAAAGACATCCACAAGGGTCCATGAACGAGTCTTGCTGATTCAATAGTTATACCTATAAAATCTGTAGGCTTACGGCCACGACAAAGATTTTCGTGCAGATCAGACAGAGCGCTCTCTAACCACTCGTAAATTTTATTATCGGGCGGTGGTCTGGCTATTCGACCTGTGATCTCGACCCCTTCTACGCCAAATCGTCGATAGTGGCGCGAAGAGGTGCTTTCAATCGTGAAGCGCCTACCTCGACCTCTCTGTAAAACCACATCTGAAAATGTACAGTTTTGAATATTTGTAAATTAAATAAATAAAATATTCAATAACCATGCATTTACCGATCTCGTCGGCTGTGTCGGTTTCGAATGAATCTGAGTCGGAAGACGATGACGAAGAACTGCTACTGCTGGTAGATGAATGAGACTCACTGTCTGAGGCTACGTCACCATGCACATCGCCATTTGCCACTAAGTTCTCTGCACCGACTAGCTGAGGTGCAGGGACTGCAGGAGACTCGTTATCTGCATCGTTGTGAGCTGACGTCGAAGCCATTGCTTTGTCCTGCTGGGGCATCTCACACTGCATAATTACCTCATCGCCTTCTTCGTCATGCCACATCTCTCTAATCACTATCAAATGCACAAGAAATCATTTATTGATTTGCATATAACTTTTTAACTTTTTTTTCTCGTATGTATAAAAACAAAATAATACTTACTATGACGACGAAGTATACGACTAGAACCAGGATTGCTTTGAAGGTTCCGGCTTCGTATCACATTCACCACGTCATCGAGAATTTTTTTATTGTTAAAAAGACCGACTTGATACATATAATCGAAACAATTAATATTGGTATGCATCAAGACAAAATTTAATCTTTGTAACAAAATTTCCGTCGATAAAGCTTCCAAGTTGCTACGTCTTATTAAGTTGAACAGTGATCGAACGTTATTGTCGCGAGACATAGCTATTCGAATCACGCATTTGAGAACACCGAGTACGTGAATTTTCGTCGGTAAATCCATGATTAACCTGGGTAGCTTGATGTAAAACTGATCTAGAGATACACTATGGTTAGTTTGATGATTAAGAGACACTATGGACAGATTGATGTTAAACTGCTCTATTTATACGTCCTCGATCGTTAGTATGAGGAGGGGATTATAGAAAGAAGTCATTACGAGTCGAATAAAAGAGAGAGAGAGAGAGAGAGAGATAGAGATAGAGATAGAGATAGAGATAGAGATAGAGATAGAGATAGAGAGAGAGAGAGAGAGAGAGAGAGAGAGAGAGAGAGAGAGAGAGAGACAGAGACAGAGACAGAGACAGAGACAGAGACAGAGACAGAGACAGAGACAGAGACAGAGACAGAGACAGAGACAGAGACAGAGAGAGATAGAGAGAGAGAGAGAG
>UELU01141030.1:0-14453 GCA_900490025.1 Megastigmus dorsalis | reverse complement strand
GAATAATAGCATCGTATTGTAAAGTTCCTTGTATAGATTTAGTCCCATGTAGCCTTGATTTTAGTTTCAAGACAGTTTTTTCGTAAGATTCTTTACTGCTATAAAAGACCTTGGTTTCTTTGCAATAATTTTTAGTCCATGTGTACAGATCTTCTGGCGTTAAAATACGATTATTGGTAGAAAGTTGTAGACTCGCTCGTTTTGCACCTCTTTTTAAGTTTGCACCTATGCCATCGCATGCACCAGGAACTTTACAATACCATGCTATTATTCCGATCTTGCTTATTTATTAACAATCTATACCAGGAACTTTACAATACCATGCTATTATTCCGATAGATGAAAATAGATTGAAACTCATAAAAACATCTTTAAGTTCTGAATTTCAAATATTTCAGAAAAAAATTATTAAGCAGAAAAAAGATAAAAAACGAATAGGGTAATGGGCAGACAAGTCTGCACGCTGTACCTTGCGCCGTGCACGGCCGCGGCGATAAGCCTACTCTTTCGCATCGTTTTTCTCGAAGAAAACATCTTGAGCACTTTCTGGAAAAAAAGCTTTTTATGTAAAAAATCCTCAGCTTTCCATCTAAAACATGAAAAAAAATATTCAAAATACCTTTTTTGAGATATAAGACGTTTTATAATTTTTAAAGGTGAAAATATAAAATTTTGAAATAACTGCTTACACCATTGGAAAGCTGAGGAAAAAATACATCGAAAAAATCTATTGGATATTTTTTAAAAGTATATTTTAGTACTGCAAATACGAGTTAGAAATAGTATGATTTGTCTTAATTTGTAAATAAGGCGCCGTATGTACGTCATCGCGGACTGGCAAGAGGATGCTCACGAAAATGGTAAGGTTATCATATAATGATAAATTTGAGCCAAATTTTCAATGAAGCTTTATTCTCGTACGATTTTATGTTTTTAATGAAGCTTTTTTTTTAAAAAAAGGTAAAATTGATATTTTGAAAGCAAGAAATTGTTGCTTGTTTAAGTATTTAACCCTAAGAAGCCGATTGGAAATTTTTTTGGAGGTTAAAAAGTATTATTTCAAAGTACATAGGGTCGGGGTGCGCTACCTTAGGCTTCGTCTACATGACTCAAACTTGCCAACGGAACGCTACCTAGAGCGTTGATATATTATCATCCTAGGACAACCATGTAGTTAGCCATGATTCCCCGCTGATTTTGCCACTTAAGTATTCTTATTTCCAATAACCTGCAATAATGTTTCCGCAACTTTATATTGCTAAAATTATAAAAAAATAATATGCTACGAATTATCCACAATTTTTCTTAACCTTGACTGCCGGGATTTTGACAAAATGAAAAATTGATTTTCCCCATCCAATGTATTCTGAGACCTACTAGATAGGATCCAATTAAGGGTGGATGTGTGCGAGTCTGGAGTGCGCGCCATATGGCGCATCCCGGCAGCGTACGGTATATCAAAATGTTAAAATTTTCAAAAATTCAACAATACTGTTAAATTTATTGAAAACTTTATATAGAGGGTTTTTGGGGTCGCTGATCACGAATCTGAGGTGAGGTTTTAAAAATTCATCCCCCACGGGCAGACATGCTCCCCCAAAAACACCCCAACCCAATTTTTTTTAAATTTTCAATAGTAGTTGAAATTTAGTGAAAACTTTATATAGGGAGTTTTTAGGGTCGCTAATCACGAATTTGAGGTCAGATTTTGAAAATTCATCCCCTAGAGGCAGATATGCCCCCACAATAACATCCCAATTTTTTGGAAATTCTATAATATGGTGAAATTCTGTGAAAATTTGCATAATCTAATATCAGATTCGAGATTAGCAACCCTGAAAACCCAACCCCTCGGGTAGTGTTTTCATCGATTTTCTTGTTCACCGAAAACTTATATTATACAAGAAAAGTTATGCGCCATATGACGTCATCCCAAGAGTCTAAAGGTTAAATGAGAAATATGTCGTAATTTGAAAAAATAAAGGCAGAATTTAGCTATGATTTCTCGTTATAAGAATGTAGGAAAATTTTAAAAATAATAATGAAGTTATAATTATAGCTATGAAATTGAAAAAAATTTCCAAGAGACAAAATTTTCCATAATTTTCTCACACTGCTTTTACATCTCAAATACATTTTCATCCTTGAAAAATCATGGCTTGTGTTTATTAGCCGCGATTCCTCGCTGATTTTTCCACTATTCCAGCAATGATTTTAATAAAAGACCTGGTAAGCAGTTTGAGTTCATACATTAATAAAATAATGCAGGAGTTTTAATCTTGCAGTGCGTGTTTAATAACAAATAATACACACGTACATGTGTCGAAAACGCCCGTAAGTCGTAAACTCTTTTCGAGTTTTTACATTCATCCCAACGGCAGCATATATTTTAATACATACTAACGTGCTACACTTATATATACATAAATAATTTTCAGACTGTGATTTCCTATTCATGGATCACTTAACTTCCGTGAACCTGATCGAGTTCATCGAGTGACTCGAGTCTTGCAATAGGTGCTTCGTTGGTCGCATATTCCCAGAAGATTTCTTCGCTAGCTTGTTGTGAACTTTTCGACATCTGCTTGAGCTGCCGCTGCTGCGCAGAAGCTTGTGAAGTTGCAATAATTTTAGTGTCAAGTGAGCTCGAGTTCTCGCCTACTGTCAAGCATTGTAATGGCGATGTGACTACGTTTGTAGTCACTGATGTGCTCACTGTTATTGTGGCAGCACTTGTCACTATAATCACAGACGGCGTGGCGGGTGTAGTTTGCGTTGTTCTAATCATCATCGACAAAATTGTTTGGTGGTTTTCGTTATCTGCCTCTAAGCGCTTATTAAACGAACTGTATCTGTGAACAGAAGAATTTCAAGGGCACATCAGTATGACTGGCAAAATAAAGAATAAGAATAGAAGAAGGAGGAGAAAGTCGTGAAAAAAATGGAATGGGTGTAGAAACAGGAGATTTAAGAGATTTAACGAAAAACGTGGTTCTCCAAAGTCTTGATAAGATCGATCTCTGATGCGTTCAGAGATTGGCCTTTTTCTGGAAATAATATCCGTTTTAGTTCTTTTCTCAGCGCATAAACACAAACAAGCAAATTTTTATTGTATTCTTTAACCTTATGGAGAATATGAAATAATAGCTAGCTGCCAAGTGATATTTGTAATTTCGTTATATTAGGAATAAATTTAGGTGTCGATATTATTTTCCGACATCTAGTATAGAATACTGAAGTGCGTTACGTCTAGATATATTAATATAATTAAAAACACAATAGAAATTTTTGTGTTAGCTTGTAATTTTCTAGGAAAATTTTTCCCAATTTTCAATACCTGGTTTATCTCTTCTCGAAGGAGACGCGTCAAGCTAAAAATACAGTCTCAAGGAATGCACATAAAAAAAGAGACGCGCAGGTTCAAATTTCTAACGGTCGTTTTTCCGCCCACTTTCACTTTCTACGATTCTTTGACTCTTAAATGAAAATTAAGAAAATTCATTATTACAAATAAAACTAATTTCCCCGCTTTTCACTTTTTTTCTATGCATTCCTTCATTAACGATATTTTTATACTTAAGAAAATATTCTATACTTTAACTCTAGAATAAGTAGTACATAGTTATATGTAATTTAAATACATATTCTACATTTTAATATACACTGCGAATATAAGTATAAAAACGTTAATAATTAAATTATAAGTTAATGGTATTGTAACTTAATCAATTTTTAAGATATTTTCATCGGTCTTTCGCAAAAACATATTATTTTGGTACAATCTTAATTATTATGTAACAATATTTAGCGAAATATAATTTTTTATAGTTATTTAAAGGAATAGAAAATTAGAACGTAGGAAAATTTAGGGTACCACCCCTTGCAGCTTTCCTTACTTCGTTCCAATTTTCTTGTACTATTTTCTCAATGTATAAGGATTAGGTATAAATAGAGTTGCTAAATAAATAGAGGTATAAATCGAGGCGAGTCGCGTTAGAATTATTTGTCTTCAGATACCTTAACTACCGGATATGTTGCTTTCAGAGGCTTTAAGCTTTCTTGAGGTTACTCTCCTGATCAGACAGAAGTTCTGGGCAACGCCTCTTTCAACTTGGTATTTAAGTACCTTTAAGTGAACATAGAATTTTTCTGAGTGAACCGGAAGGACTTATACTCCACGTTTCGCGTGATTTTGTAACATCAAATATTAACGAATTTAAAGAAATAAATACAATTTATAAGATTTTAATTCAAATCTTTGTGCTTGATTTTAAGTTTGATCCTTGATTTATTTTTTAAGTAAGAGAATTACGAGCTTTTAGCTCTAGAAGGTTTTGACCTTAAATAAAATTATACGGACCTTGATCCAAAAAGGCTTTGATCTTATCATTTAAATAAAAGACGCCTTAAATAAAATGTATACGGATCTTGACACAAGGATTTAACCTTATCTTCAATAATATTTATACAATTATAATTTACGATCTTTTAACTCAAGAAGGTTTTACATTATTTTAAATTAAATAAATAAAGTTTTTGACGAAAAACAAATTGAGATTTGTCCATATATTTTTAGTAAGAGAACAATAACTATAAGCTTCAATACTTTAAAGATTTCAAATTTAAAAGAATTGTATTTTTTTTACATAGTATTAAAGTCATCAACCTTGGTGTCGATCGGAAGCCGCGTGAAATATGAGACTTCGGAATATTCCACTTAAGTAATTATATATAAAAAGGAAGAAGGATAGTCAATAATATTTGTATGCCTTGACAATTCTTAACTGTAGAACATCGGGTTGTTAATTTAAAAGCTTGGGGTGTAAATAGTTACATATAAAATGGTAGAGGATAATCAACAATATTTTTATCCTTTTGAGATTCTAATCGAGTGCGCCGGGCTTATGGTGTAACAGGTTAGAGTTTATTTATTTTTATTTCATCCAATTGCATTTAAAATGTGGCTGTCGAGGAATTTTTTTGCAATTATATACTGAACTTGAGAGCATCGGGTCATTGATGTAAAAGTTTGGAGTCTAAATAATTATATATACTGGAAGGCCGATGATAATAAAAAATCTATTCATGCCCTTAAAATGCTCAACTCGAGAGATCCAGGCTTATGGTGTAAGAGCTCAGGATTTAGTTAATTATTTTTTATCTAATTGTATTCAAAATGTAGCTGCCAAGGTATATTTTTCTCAATAAAACACTGAACCTCAAAGCATCGGTTTAATGGATGTAACAGCTTGGGGTTTAAGTAATTATGTATATAATGCTCGAAGATATTTAAGAATCTTTGAATTATATTTAAAGCGGTCGAGGATAGTCACGAATATTTTTATGCCATTAGAATGCTCAACTCGATAGATCCGGGAATATGTTGTAAGAGTTAACGGTTTAGTTAATTTTTTCTATCTAATTACGATTAAAATTTATTTGTAAAAGAATATTTTTCACAATAAATAACACAGGCCCACAAAAAAAAAGTTTCCTGCAAAGTAGACCAGACCACGTCAATTTAATGTTTTTGGGGTCGCTGAATCCGAATCCGTGGCCCATTTGACCTGGTCACGTCAGGGTTAAGGTCAGGCCAAGGTCAAATTCAGAAAATAAATCGCAAACAAAGTTAACTAGTATATCTATATGTTTTTAGGGTCGCTGAATCCGAATCCGTGGTCCATTTGACCTGGTCACGTTAGGGTCAAGGTCAGAAGAAGGTCAAATTTAGAAAATGTATCGTATAATTCCGGTGTTTCATGTAGTAAACTATATACTTTCGTTAAAACGCGCCATGAATTCCATGTATTTTTTTCTTCATTTCCTTCATATCTTGATGAAAGCGTTCTCCTTGTTCTTCGCTGTAATCCCCAAGATTTTGTGGGAAGTTATTAAGATGCGAATCGAGAAAATGCAACTTATAACTTATTAAACAGCCCAATTTCTCATAGTTTTTGAGCATTTCGACTACCAATTCCCTATAGTTTCCACTTTTGTGATTACCCAAAAAATTTTCAACTACGCTTTTAAAGCTCAGCCATGCAACTCGTTCTTTCTCGGACATTGTGTTAACGAATGATTCATCCCTTAATAACTTACGAATTGGAGGTCCATCAAACATACCTTCTTTCAATTTTGCACTAGATAAAGCTGGAAATTGTTTAACCAAGTAAGTGAAATATTGTCTTTCCTTATCCAAAGCTTTCACATATTGTTTCATTAAACCAAGTTTTATATGAAAAGGAGGAAGGAGAATCTTTGAAGGTTCAACCAAGGGTTTGTTTATGATGTTCATAGATCCAGTTAGCATTGTTACTCGAGCTGGCCAATCTTTTTTAGTATAATGACTACTGCGATCTTGACTGTCCCACAGGCACAGAAAGCATGGAAACTTCGTGAAACCAGATTGCTGACCCAGAATTAGTGTGAGTATCTTAAGATGCCCACAAATCTGCCAATTGTGTTCTGTGTATTTAATTTTATTCAAAACCATCTCAATATTTTCATATTTTTCCTTAAGCGTTACCGAATGGGCTACGGGTACAGGATCATGCACATTTGTATTATGTAATTACACTGCTTTGAGGCTTCGTTTAGTGGAATCTATGAATAGCCTCCAATCATTGGGTTCGTATATATTCTCTTTTAACTCATTCATGAGACCATAAACATCATTGCAATACACCAAGTCTCCTTCTTCACTAAAGTATTTTCGGAAAGGCTCATCTCTATTACGATAAAATGAAACTTTCGTTCCTTTGGAGAGCATATTTCTTTCTTTTAGTCTTGAAGCTAGCAATCCTACCCCATCTTTTGGCAGCACAAGGTCTCTGACTAAATCATTCATATCACCTTGATTGAACGTCCGTATTGTGGTATCTTTTTTCAGTCGGTACATGCTCTTCTTGATCTTCATCATCATTATTACTTTCATTACTTTCTTCTTCACTGTCTTCTTTGCCTACTTTACCATTTATTCACGGTATAATTTTCTTTTCCACGATCTTTACACTTTATAGATGCTTTTATTTTGTTTTACATTTCTGCATATTTTATCTGTAACCACTTAATTTTTTACACGAAACACCTGAATTATACCATACATTATATAAATTTGACCTTCTTCTGACCTTGACCCTTACGCAACCGGATCAAATGGACCACGGATCCGGATTTAGCGACCCCAAAAACATATAGATATACTAGTTAACTTTGTTTGCAATTTATTCTCTGAATTTGACCTTGGCCTGACCTTGACCCTGACGTGACCAGGTCAAATGGACCACGAATTCGGATTCAGCGACCCCAAAAACATTAAATTCACGTGGTCTGGTCTACCGTGCAGGAAACTTTTTTTTTGTGGGCCTGTGTAATTGATCTCTAGGGCGTCGAGTTGTTAGGTATAAGAGCTTAGGGTTTTCTTCTAAAATTTATTTTGAATAAAAAGTGATAGTTTTTGTTAAAAAGTAATAATTTCTGATAACAAGTATAGGAATTCGGAAAAATTTTTCACTTTTTATCCAAAATTATTACTTTTTAGCAAAAAGTATCAAAAATTACGAAAAATTACGAAAAATTATCAAAAAATGTCATAAATTATGAAAATAGGGATTCAAAATACTAAAAATCATTACTTTTTATCGAAAATTATCATTTTATATAAAAAATTATTAATATTTATCAAAAATTATTGAAAATAATTTTTTCTTAATAAAAATTATCAACCAGTATAGCTTTATATAAAAAATTATCATACTCTATCATTTATAATTGATTAAAAAGCTTAGTTTTCTTAAAACTTAAAATATGTATAGTAACACTAAATAACGGCATTAAATCCACGTGAACTTGAATGTTTTTGTAATTAATACAAAGAATACAGGATTTTTTCAGCAGGGATAATGCATGATAAAATATGTTAATTTCTGTTAAAAAGTAATAATTTTTGTAAAAAAGGGATTATTTTTGATAATTTTTGATAACTCTTGATAATTTTTGATAACTTTTAATAACTTTTGGTAATTTTTTATAACTTTCAATGATTTTTAATAATTTTTATAATTTTTGATAATTTTTAATAAAAGGTGTTAATTTTTCTGTAGAAAGTGTTTGATAATTATTTTCGAATAGTTATACTAATTATCGCTTTTTATCAGAAATTATATTTTCTTATCAACAATTATAATTATTATCAAAAATTATAACTTTCTATAAAAAAATTATCATTTTTAATAAAAATAATTTAACCGGGGTTTAAGGAATTATATATAAAAATATCCTTTTCAAATACTCAAATCAAATGCGTCGTGCTAGGGTTTAGATAATTTAATTTTTTCTAATTGCACTAAAAATGCGGCTGCCAAGCAATATTTTTTTGCAATAAAACACTGAACAAGAGAGCATCGGGATATTAAAATGTTCAACTCGAGAGATCCAGACATCTTCTGGTGTAAGAGCTTAGGGTTTAGTTTATTATTTTTTATGTAATTGTATTTAAAATGTAGCTGCCAAGGAATATTTTTCTCAATAAAACACTGAACTTGAGCACATCGGAATATTAGGTGTAAAAGCCTATAGGATTTGATAAATGTAATTTGCATCTAGCTGAATCTAAAATATAACGATCGTTGAAAACGTCTTTTTAACGTTAAATTGCTTAACTCGAGAGTCCGGTTAATAGGCGTAAACGCCTAGAATTTGTGTAATTTATATTTTATCTAGTTAAATCTAAATTATAGCAATCTGGTTTTCAATTTAATTTTCTGTCCCAAGTAATTATGACAAATATTCTTGTTTTGTGGTACCTATTTGTCATGTCCAATTTCGTGGGGTGCGGAGCTATAGCCTCCTTAGTTCTGCCCCCCCCCCCTTTATTCAGCCTTGATTGACATCACAAACTACAGACTGTACATTTCCGGACTGAATATGGACTGACTGATCTCTAATATAACCCTTTATTTATATTTATATATTGTAAGATAAGGTTAAACACTTTTTCATTATACAGAAACAATTCACATGACTATTATGCTTATTATAGATAGGGAATATTTTTTTACGCTAAATGTACCCACACAATCAGTTAGAGCCAGTCTAAGTAGCGCCAAATTATCAAGACATGTAATTAAAAAATGTTTGTATATACATACATAATATATGTATGTAACAGTTTATATTAATTTATACATAATGAACGGAGTCACTTATATAAGCAAATCCCAGGAACTTCTAAATTATGAAGATTAAAATGAAAATTTTTTAATTTGAGAGCATACTCATGAAATTTTGTGTAAAGCCTCCTTACTAAGTCTTAAAATCAACCAAATATCGATGTTCCCTTTTAATAACATGCACCAAAACTTACAGAGGAGTAACTTACACAAGTACATGAAAAAAATGTCAAAAATTGTTTTTGTTTAATTGACGTGCACAGAAGTCAATAGATCTCAAAACTGATTTGTTCAGGGGACAGTGCAGGCTTTGATTAAGATTTTTCCACATTACGTTACACTTTTTTCAAAATAAAAAAAGCCTTGTTTCGTGCCCTTTTTTGAAAAATTGTCGCTCCTACCCCTGATAGAAAATTATCTAGTTTTATCAGGTCACCTAGCTTATTTAACGGAGCCCCCGAAGAATAAGCGGGGCGCCTCTATAAAACTATATAAATTTCTACTAGGGTAGTAGATATCAGCAGATCTCAGTAACTTTGAAATTTTCGGTCTTTGACAAAATATTCGATGTAATCACTATTTTTTTCTTTTATAAACCATCAGATTTATTGAATAAGTGATAATATACTTTGTCAAATATAAAAAAGGTAGCATTGTATGATTTTTATTATTATAAGTGAGCATGAATGCAAGAAAATGTAGTAAACATGCTAAAATTATAGTGTCCTTTTCAAAAATTCATTTTTACATCACGCTGCTAAATTAGGCATTTTCTTTCGAAAACCTTCGTCAATTTTTATGTGCTTAGTCGGTAACAAATGGTGGCTACTTTATTCGGTGTTCTTAGTTTTCGACTAATTTTCAGTTTTTCGATATTTTGCCCTATCATACTCGGAGCATTTTGTAAATTAACAAAAATATTTTTTTTCTTAAACTAGATATAAAAAATTTACGTATTTAAATTGCATGTGTTAGTTTAAGGTTGTATAGGCTATACCATCAAATCCAAAATTTAGTCAAATTTAAAAATTAAGCTTTTATGATTTGAAAGTATATTTTTATACAGAGCTATACTAGTATTGAAGATCGAAATCGCTTAAAATTGATTTAAATGTGTTTTAAAGTATTTTCTGACTATATGAAGACTCATTTTACAAACTTTTGGCTGCAAATTTGCCCTTTTTTACCATGTTAATTCTGAATTGTTTCATTTATAGCTAATGACATACATTTTTTATCGTTGATACATGTTTAAAGTATAATTAGTTATTGTTATATAAAATTTCAAGTACTTGACATTATTTTTTCCTTAGTTTTTTCACGATTGTATGTGAATTTTGGTATTAAATTGATAGATATAGATATACCTCGCATGTTAAATTGAAATTTATACTTATTAATAACTTTTAAACGAGCTAATCAATCCTTCTAAAATTTTGTGGGTGATCTTGTATTGTTAAAATCTACTTATTTACAAATTTGCAATTGTGTGCCATCATTTAGACTATATAGCCTATACAACCTTAAGAGATTAATACTAAAGATTTCACTTTTTTTTAAGAATTCTTTTTTCATATTAATATTTATTTTATTTATTTTTACTTTTCATATATGAATATTGATATAAAACATTATTAAATTTTTTTTTTTTATTTTCAATGATAAATCTGGCTGGATGACTGTCTGAAGTTATCCTTGTTAAAAAACGGTTGCCATGATATCTCAAGTTTGGAGGTTCTGAACCAAACAAATAAATGTCATTCATAACAAATAGACTTGTTATTTTCGTGTGAACTACGATTTTTTGTTGTGAAATATGATGACTGAAGTCCAAAAAAAAATTCAGAATGGCGTACTTGAAAATTTTGCAATTTTGTTTTGACCGTAAATTGTTTTAAAAAGGGTTAAATATTAATTAATAATTACGATTGTAGGTCACCCTTTAAAGACACATGTGTAGCATAAGATATGAAAATTTCAGCCCGATCGGTCCAATAGTTTTTTCTGAGTCATGTCAACCAGGTCAAAAAACATTGTTTTGAGAAAAACGCATTTAAAGTTTTTGTTCTAAAATCCGTCGAAAATACCATCATTATTAAATAAAAACAGCTTCTTACCCTTAATCATCGATGCTTATTCCATACACTACACCTTCCACTTCCTCAAATCTCTCTTCTTCTAATCTGGAGTTCCTAAGGGCCACCCTGTGTTGCTTCACTCGCTGATTGCTTAGCAAAATACGCGCTATGTCTTGTCTCTGCACGAACTTGAGCGCTTCTTGACAATTGAAACTCCCTATGTCCACATAATTTTCAACAATGATTGAAAATCTTCCTTGAATTTACATGTTGCACGATATGCAGCTATTTCAACAATTGTTTTCCCCGAAAAAATATGTTTAGGAGCTAATTGCCATATACCTGCGTTGAAGGACTCGTTATTATCTTGGGTGTTTGCGCCGACACATCTTTCAAGCAATTCAGTGCAAGTTAAATCTTCATATGAGGCATTACCCGTGAAATGTCCAGCGGCCCAAAATAAGCGCGAAATAAGGTACTTTTAAACTCGCGTAAAAAGAAGGTAAATGTATGTGGAAAAATTTTATCAGGCATGGTTCTTGTAGATTTTGAGACGAGCTTTCCAATGGTATATTTCATTTTCCGGAATATTCCCATTTTCACGGTGAAAATTCAAAAAGAAAACTTTTTCTTCATTTTTCTCAAAGATGGACCAATTTTATCTTTTTTTATGTGTGTTCAATCGAAAGACGAGGTTTTTTTACATTTAAATAATAAATAAAAAAAAGGGAATTTTTCGTTTTTTTCGAGATAGAGTATGTTAAAGACCGCGCGAGCAACCCCGCGCGGCGCCCCGTGGCGCGTCGACTTAGTTACACTGCACGAGCGAGGTTTTTTATGCGTGTAAATATTATATACATCTCAGGCATATGCAGCCGGCCCTCGAGCGCATCGTCCACACTAGGGCGTACAATCACTTTTACGCTCATGATGCATAATATACTATTTCGATATAGTGGGCGTGCAATAGCACGTTACTACTTGTACCAATTTTGAAAAAAGCAATTTTACGCCCTCGGCATCGAAATAGTATATTTCGATGCTAGTGCGAGAAGTCTGATTTTATCCTCATGTGGACGTTTAGCCCCGTTCGGACGTTTGCGAAGCTTGATTGAGTGCACACATTTTTATTCAAGCGTGCGCGAAATCCAACTACGCGCACGGAGTGTCAAAAAATAATATTTGCTCCTTGGGCATAAATTTGTAAACGCTTATGAGATTCCAGATCCCTTTGTTTATTTTTGACAATATTAATAATTTATTCAACTGAAATCTATTATTAAATTCCAAATGACTTAGAAAATTTTACTTACGATTTTTCACGGGGTACAAATAAATTTGCAACAGATTAAATACAGTTATAGAATAATTTTAGTGCTCATATGAATCTCTATATTTATTTTGATAGAACGACTATGGTACTATAATACCTCCGAGTTCATTAGTCGAGAATTATTATTCTCATTTTAACAATACTCGAAACGACTGATCACGACTCGTGATAATGCCCATGATCCAACTGTATTTGTAAAATTTTATACGTAACGCTACACAGTAATTTCTTTGTATATGTTACAGCACTCGACCAGGAAAAGCAATAACTGCAGAGAACCTTGAAGAATTCGACTGATTTTATTTTGGTTGCTGTTATTAGTTAAATATTTAAATTAAAAATGTTAAAGTTATTTATGATTATATCTTAATAAATTATTCTATTAACCTAATAATTATTCTAAGAGTATTGAAAGAAATTGTTACAATAATGAAAACGCTTGCTCTGTTCTAATTGAAAGTTAACATATATGATGTTATATGGCTTGTATGTGGCACACTAATAACTGATAGGATGAGTCATTGTGACCCTTAAGCAGTGGACGGAGTGTTACTGAACAACTTAAAATAAATTTATATGGGAGATTCATGAAATATTCATCATTACTTATACTGAATACTTTATGTACTTCTCTAATAGTTACGAATGATAAAAAGTTAAAAATATAATTTATAGGATCAAAAATCTAAAAAAAAAAAGAAAAAAGATACGAATAGGAAAAAGAAATCTAAAAAGTGCCCAGTAATCAAGGGAGAGGGGTTGGCTCAGAAGCTACCATGATGAGAGGATCGTATACTTATATTCCATATATCCTTATGTTCCATAAATATAAGAAATATTAATGGAATTTTAGGTGGTAACCACGTGCAGAACTCTTCCTTATAAGAATGTTTAGAAATGGACAAAATATTTCCAAAAGGTTATAAAATATTATTGCAATATTTCTCGATCTTACTGTTTTCAGAATGTTCTATCGTCAAAAATATTTGTCATGAAGTTAAATATTGCAATTTAAAGATATTTATAAAACAAAACAATGTATTGTATATCATTAATACAATATTATCCTAATATTCCTTTTGTCACGTCGTACGACGTTGACCTTTTTAATATTGGTAAATCGTCGAACGAAAAGCGCTCGATTGCGAAGTGCATACGATGCATTCCCTTACATTTCAAAATAAGTACGAAACGAGCACGAAGCTACATACGCAAAACATCAAATCACGACACACTTTCGATCCTTTAAAAACGATTAAAGGAGGACAATAAGTCAGTCATTGACTCGGTCTTGCGACGAAGCTCCGTGCTCCTCAGGATCTACCTGCCGCGACGCTCCGTGCTCCGCAGGCTACTAATTATTATATCAGAATCGATCAAAATAACTATACTGTAAAACTTGCTAACTACCATTGACATCTGTTTGAAATACCGAATATCAAATTTAAAATTATAAAATCTTTTCAAAGCTAATAAAGAAAACTTCGTTTCATTAAAAAAAGAAGTGAATTTGTTTAAAAATAAAAACCTCGTCCATCAATCTGCAGCGACAAGCCAAACGAGAGATCTACACTCATCAAACAGTAAGTCCAACGATCCCATTCAATCGTTAAGAAATAAATCCATAATTTCAAATAATTAAGAATCACGGTAGAGCTTTATCCACATAGACATACTCGTCCAGAAGTGAGAGTCTGGACATCACAATTGGTTCCGGTACGAATAGATTCTTGATTTGCGAATTTGTGGAGATATTTATTAACATATTATACTAAAACATTAGAATTTATTCTCATACGAATAGATTCTTCATTCGAGTATTTCTGGACATATTTATTAACATATAATATCACAATTGGTGCAAATATATTC
>UELU01141029.1:8549-24570 GCA_900490025.1 Megastigmus dorsalis | reverse complement strand
GGGAGGAGGGATAGGACAACCGCCGAGTGTTATTGGCAGGTCCGATCATTATCAGGAAAAGCGTGCGCCGGACAACTAATCATTACGAGTCGGCCGACTACGCGCCAGACTCGCGGCCCGTGCACCGCAGCTATAAATTATTAATTAATAATTTTTGCCAGCGAACCTGAGCGCGTGTGGTTATGGGTGTGTGTGTGTGTGTGTGCACTCTGCACGCGTCGAGGGTGCGACGCGAATTTTCGATTCGCCGGAGCTTGTAACTCAACGCTTCACATGCACACACACCATCTCTCTCGTAAAATAATCGTTTGATTCGCGTGCGCGAATTTTGCATGCGCGACTCGTACGTACACACACACACACACATATATATATACATATAGGTGGAATGCGCCAGTAGAGCTAATAATGAGGGGTAGAGTGGGCGGCGGTGTTCGGGGAATTTTCATTGAATATGCCGAAACAATATTGCCGGACGAATTGCTTTTTAAAAAATATCGCTTTCGACACTTATCCACGTTTCTCGGGGCTTTTTCCGTGATTTCGGCGCGCCGCCCTTCCGTGTTTTTTCTATTTGTGAAATAAATTGACCTTTTATTCGGGGGAGCCGAAAGCGTAATTGCGTGTTTATATTGCCAAAAATTAAAAGTATACGTATGTATGAGCGAGCTGCGATTGCGGGGAGCAGCCAAGGCGGTTTATTGCCATGTTTTCAGTAAATTTGGCAATTGTGAGTTTCGATGGTTGTTTCGCTGCTTCCGCTGTTCAAGCTGTACATATATAGTTTTGATAAAGGATTCGTAAAGTGCATTTTGCATTATCAATGATTACCTTCGAATAAACGGTTTTGTAATTAGCGGAATAATTATCCGTAACTATACGTTTAATTATTACGTGTAATATTAATTGTTAATAGTCAATTTACTAGGTTACATAAAAAATAAGTACCTTTGGCTAATCGAGCCTTCTCATTATTCGAAATACTTAAAAGCCATATTGTTACAAACTCGTTGCAGGGTAACGAAAGAAAAGGTGTGATTTAAAAAATAAACTCTTAAATTACGGATATAAGCCTGGCAAGTGCGTTATTCAGACCCATTGAAATAATGACGTTCTTTAAAGTTCGCTCGGCGTCTCTGCGTGTTTTCTCGGAAAGAAAATAGCAGCACTTATGTTATACACAAACTTTCTCTCTCTCTCTCTCGCTCTGTGAAATATTATCGTGGAAAAAAATCGAAAAGAGAAAGGAAAGCAGAGCTTTTCAAAGCTAGTGCTTTTTCGCTTTTAAACGCGCTTTCTCGCAATAGAGAAGTTGCTTTTCAAATGATGAGGCGCCGCCGCCTCCCCGTGCTTTGAAGTACGTAACAGATAAAACGGGAAAAGAAACAACATTCGGGTAAGCAAACTGGTGAACGATAGCTCGGAGACGGAAAAAAACTAAATAAATTTTAAAGCATAAAGTTTCCAGCCTTTCAAGCATCGCTTTTTTCCCCTTTATTTCGAGATTACCGCGTTTATCATGTTTTCATGTCAAACTGCAATCTTAGGTCTTGTTTTTCCACTACACCTATTTTTCCACGGCGCAGCTATTACGTTTTTCTTTTACGTTGATTTTTTAATAGACTGCAGTTTCTTCAGAAACAGTTATTTTTCTTATCTCTATATATTTTTTGTGATATAAAAAAGTACAAAGAAATGAAAGAAGTGAAGCGTTAATTGTAAATCAAGTATCCGGCTGACTAGATTCGTACTCATTCTACTGAAAGCTATTTTATAATTTGACCGAGGATACAAGAGGCTTATACTCTTTACTTGTATATATAAACATTAAAGTAACGTTGAAGCAGGTTGTTTAGTGAATGATATAAATAAATTTATCCTATTCTGAAATAAATCGTATTGTTGTATAATATTATTCAATTCTCCATTGCCAAAGAACAATAGGCGCACGTACGACAAAATTGCAAACGAAAGCAAATTAAACATATATACAACTCGAGCAAAAAGTAACAACCTGTTCGCATATGTCACCCTAAATCTCCCAGCCCTTAAGCAAAACAGATCAGAAAATAAAATAGCCCGCCACTCTTATACGGACAGCGAGAGCAAACAGCGACGGCGGCACACGACGCGTGATGATAAAAAAATATCCATAAAAAATAAGTCGAGACCGCGCGCTTTCCCCATGCGCCGAGGACTGCCGGATTCTCCGCAAATATTTGACAAGGTGTCAGAGTCTCGCCCGACAACGACAGCTCTTCGCCCGCGTGTTCACTCTCCTCGTCGTCGAATTCGATATGACGACGACGACGACGTCGACGTTACCGCTGCCGCTGCCGCGCTCCTAATCTTCTCGAAAGTTCGCTTCGTAGAAAAAGGAAACGATCTCTCTCTTTCACTCTCTCTGTCTCACACACACTCACACTCTATCTTTCCCCACTGCTTCTTTCACTCCACGTCGAGGACAGAAGTATCTGCGACAGAAAGAGAGAGAGAGAGAGGGAGAGACTTGGCGCTAAAACATTTTCCGCTTCTTCTATCTTCCACGGCTTGGTTGCAGTAGCAAGGATCTCTCTGGATTCCTGATGTCTCTTTCTCTCGCCCTCTCTTTTTCTGTCTCTCACTCGTATAGAGCTGCGCTTTCGACTTATCCCGAGCGAACGCCGAGCGCAGAAAGATCGACGCTCTCGCGGTCTTTGAGTTTTCCTACCTTCTTCCCGATACCCTCTACACTGCGAGAGTCCCGTGTATTCTACGTGTATATATATAGCACTCTGTGCCTTGACAGAGAACGAAATTCTTTAAAAGCCACGTCAAATAGAAGCGCGTGGACTTAGCTTGACATGCCGGCCAGCTGCTCTGCAGCTATATATATATATGTATTTCTTACCAATAGGATAGGTGAAAGTCGAGTTTGCGAGTATAGCCGAGTCTGTATGCGCGCGTGCTGTACTAGGTGTAGGTGCGGCTGTGTACGGTGTAACGGACCGGGTGGGGGGACGTAAAAGAGAGAACGGAATTTCGCGGACAACAGAGGGTTTGATTGGGAAATTCATTGCGCGCGTTACGCGATTGCCTTTCTTTTGTTATTGGCGGATCTTTGTTGGGCGACCGGGGGCTAAAAGAGAGATTTTTTGGATGAGATTTTGTAAGTCCGATACTGCTGGTGCAGTTGCAGGGATCCAATCGTTCGTTATCACCTAGAAAAGGCTTAGTTATGTGAGACTGATTGCTTTGAGGCGAAATGGTTGCGAACCAGATCGATATATTCCCTAGATACCAAATTCTCTATTTTCATTCCAGTTCCATTATTCACTGCGTGGCTTATACTTAAGCTTAATACTTTGAAATAAAGTAATGTATTCAAAATGTTCGGCTCGCGGCGTTTCACATCCCTGACATAATTTCAGAGTCCTGACTTCTTCGAGAGAAATATTTTTTATTCACTATGCTCTATGTGCGAAGCTCTTTTCTTTTAACGATAACTTACGAGAATGCTCCGCCCAATTCCCATCGCCAACTCAAATTTAATCAGAGACTCCCGCCAAGAGAAATGGGATATGCTGACTGTTGGTTATTCTAAAAAATGGGAGTGAGAGAAACGCGTATCCTCGGATGCGATACGCCTTTTTCTATTAGGAGGCCATCGCGAGTGAGGTACGGCTCTATATAATATTCATTTTATGCCTCTCCTTCTAAACCGACGGATCATCCGAAAGTCGGATTATCTGTGAGCACGTAGCTACCACTCGCTCTCATCCCCACTTCGAGGCATTCAAGATCGCTATGAAGTTAACCCCCCCGCCCCGTCAAGTTCGTATTTTAATCCGTGTTCAGCTCTCTCTACTCCTGCTACAATACCGAATCTCGATTTGTGGACCTCGTCACGATTAAGCACGGAGATTGTTCCAAATTTAGAGGGTTTCCTAATTTCTATATAAGAGCCGGGGAAAATTGATTTATACTATTAAAGTGTAAGATGTGAATGCAAACAGCCCTAACTCATGATTTACTTTTACTAATATTAAACAATGTAAAGTTTTGAAATTCATAACAAATTTTAATGCATCACTCCCTGAGTCATCAATAAAATCAGTGCATTAGTTTATTTTCGTATTAAAAGAGCAGAGAAGCGTGCATATATTGTTCTTTTTTTTTTGCAAAAAGTTACTCTTTCCGATTGTATCGAAGTGCCTTGACTTTTAAGGATCCGTAAATATAAAGCTGTGTTTGCAGAGGCCTTCCATTATTGGAAAGATATTAAAATCATTTTTTCCTGCGCCCCAGATTGCAGTGTACCAGTTCGTATAACGTCGCGGCATACACACTCGAGTCCGATACATTAAGTTTCCTTAATAATTCAAAATAACCTTTATGAATCTACTTTACTCGTTCCATCCGCCTATATAGGCAAAGCGAGCGCAAAGAAAAGGGAAAGACGAAAAAACGCTTCAGAAAAAGTATACACGCAAGTGGCGCACCCTTATACGTGTCCTCGAGGATCTCAGCCATTAGACATAACGTCTCGGCACTTGGAAAAATAGCGTACAACAAGAAAAGTCGAGGCTACGGTACGGTCACTCCATATATTTCAGACTCAGACTCCTTCTTCTGTCTCCCCTGTCGTTTCTGCTACGTGGAACGACGCTTTTTTTATGTATGGACTTGTTCCCTTTCGGGAGAGAGGGAAAGGGAGAGAAAGGGAGAGAAAGAGAGAGAGTGAGAGAGAGAGAGAGGCAGGGAAGAAGCCCGAGCGCTGTAAGTCCGTCCGATGGAGAAATAAATCCCAATCGGACGACCGAGGTATATTCTAATCCCTCTTGGCACACAGCTTCTCTCTCTTTCTCTGTCTTGTGCTCCGTCTTCTCTCTCCGGAGCTTCTTCTTTAGTTTCCTTACATCTCCTTCTCCTCCTCCTCCTCCTCCTCCTCCCATATTCTCAAGTTCTGCAGCGCGATAATGCGTTCCTTTCTTCGGCTCTCTTCTGCCACTTCGGGCCAGACTTTCTGGGTCATTCCATATGCCAAATCGATCCGATGGAGAAAATGTTGAGCGAGAGGAAGGGAAAGAGATCAGAGCGCCGAAGGAGTGATACTGCGATTTCGCCCAGAACATTTCTCCCTTTGCACTTGCTCTCTACTCTACTTTGCACCGGCACTTTGCGTCGAGATTCTTCTTAAGTTGACATCATTAAATGGGGGAGAATGAACGGTAATGCGGGAGGCGCAGCCGACGTATTAAGGGTATCCCCTTTAGTATTAAGAGGACAAAATGAAATTTATAAAATAACACACTGTAACGAATGAATTTTGTTCCGTGTACAATAAAAATAATTTTGCAATTAAATGAGAACCAACAAAAGCTTTCTTTTAATATTTTGCTTTTATTATTATAGTTTTTAGTATCGAGTAATCGAAAATCAGTCAAATAAAATCAAATATCCATATCGAGCAAACTTAACCAATTAATAATTAACGAAAATTTATTGCTTCGAAAGTAAGCTTCCTAGGTTAGTTAGTATTCAGATACCGTTATACAGGCGATTATAATATTACACATTGCATTTCGAATACAATAAATTGCTTTACTTGTTAGGAACTTGTAAGCGGCACAGCGGGAATGAATTTAATATGTCTAAATATGGACGCATTTTCATTGAATTAGCTGATATTATAGCACCTGTTGCACCGAGCGGCCACGAGTTCTACTCTCTGTGTTTGATATTATTAGAGCTAACTTTTTATTTTATAGAGGGGAGTGGGAAATAAGTGGTCAGACTGGGGGATTGACATTTAATGCGAATTTAATTCTTTGAAGCTTTTCCCGTTATAACTTTTATTTGTAGTGTTCAATGTTGACTAGTATTGCGTTGTATAATAACACGTAATTTTATTTTCTGTTTCAGGTAAGCCAGATATATTGTATCTACTGCATTATCCACCCGTCATTATCGTAAGTTTTGCTTATTCCACCCCTAAAAACAGAATATCGTTGATAGTAATGACTAATTGCTTATTTACCAATTACACCAATACCAATACCAATTACAATAATGTAAATGTACAAGTTGGGTTTTCAAATGATCAAAAACAATGATAATAAACTACAGTCCAGTAAAGAGAAAGCACTTTAGGAAAGTGAAAAATTTAACCGAATATCGAATTCGGCGTATCGTTTAACATTTAATCGCCCAAATCATCGGCTCTCGCGTGCGGCACGATTTTTTTCGCTCTGTCCAAGAATGCTTTCGCTTCGACGACGAAAAAAAAAAGCCGCCTCCATAGAATCGCTTTGTCCGCCACACTCATACACACACATCACATACAGAAATACACGTGAAAAGAGGCTTATGGAGTTTTCGCGTGGTGGCGATTAGCCGCGCGGTCACGAAATTTTTATGCACGCGATCGACGAATCGACGCGCGCGACACGAAATTCGTTTTCGCAATAACAACGGTATAAAGGGAACGCGTTATTACCCACAACCTCGTTTTCCTCGAATTTTAATGAAATTCTTTAAATTCTCGCGAAGCTCGCTGTTTATTCAGCACTCGTATAATCGAATTAATTGAAACGTTGCCGACGCAGTTCGCGCACCGACTAGTAAACATAATAGGGTTGGCTCTTAATTTATATATTCTGACGCGCAGCGAATTAAAAGGGCTATTAATTTCACGAAAATCTCTTGTCGCTGCTGCAGCATCGGCGCGGCCGGGGGATTAGAGACTCGGCAATTTTCGCTTACTTGTACGCTTCGCTATATAATTCGTATCTTTCCTCGTTTCCGCCCCACACCCCGACAGTTTCAATTTCCAACGGTTTTTTTTTTTGTTAAAGTTCCGCGCAAAAAAGTGATTACCACTGAATAATAATCCATTGCTCGGCGGAATTGAATAATTCGTTGAGCAATCTATGTAATTGAAATCGGCCGAGCGTAATATTTATATATATTTATGGGGTTGATTTAAATCGCAAAATAAATTACTGCCGCGCGTCGAGCACTTGTAATCGACTACAATCTCTTACGTATACGTATAGTGTACACAGAGAAACTTGCAATCGCGAGTATCAGATGACGCAAAAAAAAGTTGATTTATACGGCAAAAGCACGTTAATGAGTATATAGGTCTGGAAAAACGCCCACTCATCGCCCATTAATTCAAATTACAAATGATTCATGCGGTGGCCATTGTTATTCCGTATTATAATATCGATCTAATTCCTCGGTAATTCGCACTCAGTATATATCCTTTTGATAAAGCTAGATTGCGTTAAAATTGCTCCACCACTCGCCCACTCTCTCTCTCTCTCTCTCTCGACTGTAGAATATATAAAGCACAACAAGGCACACGGCGGCGATCGTTCAATCACGTGGCGGCGCTGCGGCAGGGAATTAAGTCGCCGATCGTAGCGGGCGCGCCTCCAGCTCCCTTTCGCACGGCTTTTTTCGCTCGCCCCTTCTCCCGATATTTATCCAAGCCGTAAAAAGGGCGAGCTCAAGTCGTCCCGAGAGCCGTCACCTTTCTCTCTCTCTTCCCCCTTCTACGCGGAAAAGACTTTGAAAGGGTAGAGGACTCTGACAAGTAACTACCTCTTGTCCAATTTATGGCGTTGGAGCCGGGGCGCGAACGCACCGGGCTATATCGTTTCTGCTACTTTTTATTAAACCCCCGCACTCTCTCTCTCTCCCTCTCTCTCTCTCTCTCTTTCGCTCGCTTTAATTCACCCGCACGGCTCGCTGTGTGGCATTGTAAAAAAGTCCCTCTTTCTCGCTCACTCTCTCTCTATCTCGTTTTCTCTGCCACAATACAAGACCCTTTTATCTCGCCCCCTTTTAACGCGCTTGCAATTCTCGCGCTTAAAGCCGCACGACGAGCAGCTCTGCCGGCGGTCTACGTATACCTTTGCGGGCGAGGACTGCATAGCGGCGCGACGACTGTACAGGAGAGTGAGAGAGCAAGAGAGAAGAGGTGGTATTAACGTAAGTCGACTGCGCGCGGCGTGTGTAGTGTGTATGTGTGGGTGTGCGCGGGCGCGCGAACCCCGCGGTGAAAAACCGAGGAAAAGCGTGTGCGAGCGAGCGCTTATGCGATTATAGTACGAAAATCTAACGAAAAAAAAGAGAAATGGTAGCTAGAGAGGAGAGGAGACAAAGGATGGAAATAGCAAAGGAAAAGGAGAGAGAGCGAGAGAGAGAGAGAGAGAGAGAGAGAGAAGTCGGTGCGCCTGTAGTTTGGAGCAAGGCTCTCGAATGTATGTGTATACGTATGTATGTGCGCGGTACGCGTACTTTGACGGTCTGTATAGCTTTAAAATCTCGTTTGCTTGTGTAACGCTGCAGCCGCTTAAATTACGCGGAATTCTCTCGATCCTTCTTTTTTTTCGTGCGTATCGCGCGTTAGCTCTTGCACTCGCCACTTTGGAAGCGCTCTCGTGCTCGGTATAGGATCCAGGAAGCGTAGCTTTGCCCGGAGACAAGCAGTAGTGCTTGCTATACTGATTTTCGCAACGAAATTAATTTAATTGGGTTTGACATTTTTTTTAGAGAAGCTTAATTTAACCTTTATACGAGCGAACAGTAGATACAGAGTGCTCGAGGCGGGGAAAAAACGAAATCTCCCCAGGCGCCGGAACTCATTTATGTTCCTTTTTATTCCGAAATAAAGAACTGCGTACGCACTCGTTGAAATGGGTAACTCTAAACCTGTTAGGGAGCGCATACAGAGAGCAAGGAGTATATCTATACTTATCCATTAAAAAAAAAAGGCACTTCAAAAGATAGTTAAATTAATGCGATGCTAAGGAACTCGCCGCCGGCCGCAAACTGTTAAAATAGTCCAATCGACCTAAACACATGCAACCTATCTCATTAGAGTCTCTTTACGCTTGCTCGCTCTGCCCCTCTTTCTCTCTCTCGTATGCGGAGAGTAAAAAAAACGTAAATTTAAAAAATTAAAATTAGACTCGAGTTGCGGGTGGTAAATGAGAAAAATGCGGTTAAAACGGTTGTCCGTGTGTGTGTGTGTGCGCGCCGCGCGCGAGCGCGAATTTGCATGAGAAAGAGAAGCACACGAGCGGATGAAATGCCGCGGCGCCGTGTGTCCCGCTTATATACCACTGTACTCATTCGAGTGTTTAATAGTCGAAAAAGCGGTCAAACGTGTGATGCCCCCCTCCCCCCTATAGGTACCCTAAAAAAAATACTATTTACCCCGCGAGCGCGAAAATTGTTGTATACAAATAATGGTGCTAAACTTTTAATGAGCGCGGATAACCTTATATTATAGTCGACGCGCGCGATGACAAAATGAACGAGTATATATAAGATACACTGTCCCCGCGCACACATGCTTTTCCGCGATTATATTTCCCCTATATGATCTTTCTTTTTTCGCTCGACCCGGGATTGAGATCGTATAATGAATGGCTTTAAAAATGAGTATGAAAGATTGCGCGCGTTTTAGGTCGAATACTACAGTACGGATTTATCGGGGGTATATCTTAATTTCCGGTTTTAATGCTAGCCCCATAATAACTTCCACTATAAATCAGATAATGTGTGTGTGCGCCCTATGTATACAATCCCTCAATGTCATTTACCTTATACTTCATTACCGGCCGCATGTCTATCAGCTACCGAATCTAATTTATGCAATTTTCCACTTATGTCAAGTATACACGGCCAGCTTTTTAATATTTATATATAATAATATAATATATGCCTTGAATCAGTTTCATAATGTTTTCATTTCATCAATTGAATTTAAAGTCCATCGGTAAGTCCATTATATGTATATATAGTTACTTTATCGTTAGAACTCTCAAAAGGGACGCGTAATCAATCGATAAGCTCGTATGTAACGCATATACATTGCGAACAGAGCCGCTAGATCCCTTAAAAATGAATCTAAAAAAGCGCTTCGCGACACCTATTTAAATGGAGATTGCGTCGAAAGTATATCCAATAAAAAAGCTGGCGAGAGAGCGAGATAGGAGTAGCTCTCGCTACATGTGTACACGTATATACGGGCGTGTCTACTCGAAAGCGAGAGAGAGAGAGAGTATCAAGCCTTTGGATTCGCCATCGAACGGAAAAGCTAGGACCGAGCAAAGAGGATACACTTGCTCTCGGCTTGGCTATATACACTGTGCACAGCCTGTCTTTCTCTCTCTCTCGCTCCCGCACTTACTGTTTTTCCAATAGACACTCCAGTCAAAATCGCCCACCACATGCACACACGTCTATACATATACCCACGCCGTTCCAAAAAACACACACACATACACACACAGCGACACATAGCGAGCGCGCGCGCGGGCAAACCGAAGCTCGTTACTCTTTCGCGCGCAGATAGCTGCGTCTCTGTCTTTTTCGTTCGGAGGTATTATAGATCCCAGATGGGTTGTGCATATGTACGTAGAGCGAGGCTGGGAAATTCTCTGGGGTGCCTTTCGGTGAGGTATATGTAATGACGGCGAATCAGCGCTCGGGCCACGCGAGCACACGTGTCGACGTCGGTATACGTTCTCAAATGATACTGTCACGTTTACTCGCCTCTCATCCCCCTACGTGTGTGTGTGTGTGTGTCTGTGTGTGTGTGTATATATAAGTATATATATGTATATAAATGTACCGCGCGGTTGAACAGTAGTTGAACACATGTATATAGAGACGGCAGGGACAGCAGGCGCTATTCGTGTTTATGATGAGGCCCGCGCCGATGAACCGACGATACAGGTGGAGAGCTGGCTGTTTGGTAGCTTCCTCCCTTCCTCGTTCTACAATTCCGTGCGACGGGTTAAAGGCCCGAAGCATTAATTGGTTGACTGACAAGTCGCACATTATGCGTTGTCCTGCGGATCTCTATTACTATTATGTACACTGTATATTATAACAATACTAGTATGTATTGTTGATTTATTTTTGAAAAGTAAACATTTATTTGATACGAATAAATGATTTTTCAATTAAAAAATTATTAGAAACAAGAAAATTTTTATTTGTAGTAACTAAGTTGTTTCTTCAAATCAAAAATATTCAGGTATTTATTTGTAATGCACAAAAAATCAAAGTACAAACTATGAAACATAAAATACTTTTAAGTAAAGATTTTTTGTAAAGAAAAAAATCTTAACTTACTTTAAATGTACACATACATGATAGAAAATATTACTTCTGTGAAAGAAAAAAATTAAATACTTTTACTAATATAATATTTACGAGATTCAAAATGATAATCAGTTATTAATAAAAAATTATTTTTTTGTATGAAATAAATTTTTTCTTGGATAGATTGAAAAGGATCATTTTTTTTATTCAAAACGGTTCCAGCTACTCGTTCCTCACTACATCTACCTCGTCCTATGTCCTTTTTTTTTTATTTGCTACGGCACAGATGTCATGTTATGGACTTGTGATCGCTCTGATATTTCGTAGCTTCTCTCGTTGTTGCGCGTTATCCTGCGTGGATTCTTATTCTTCATATTTGCTTTCCGAGCAAGTAACGAAATAAGGATGGAAAGTAATAGACGTTATATTATTGATAAAAATAAATATTGGTACGATTAATCAGTTTATCTTACATTGATATGGCTTTACAATTTTTCTATACGTTTTTTCGTGTGAAAAAGGTTGCAGTCTTTCACAAAAGCAGAGAGTATACTCACCCTTTCATGATTGAATTGCAGCAAAGGCATTATATTACCTTTGAATCCTATAATTCCGCCGGATAAAGTAATTAAAAGACACAAAGAATAGTATACTGCTGCTGTTCGCAAGTGATTCTGTTTTGCATATACTGTAATTTCAAGCGATACCGTTGCGTGCATTAGCCTTATTCGATAACACAATTAACACGGGGTATATAGCCTCAGAAAGGTAATTTCATAATCCTTGTACCTTTAGGATCTGAATACGCGAGTAATCTAAAAGCTTAATCAGCACCGCGTTTTCCACATTATTCTCTCTCTTCCTCTTCCGCTCTATCTCTACCTCTTTCTCTCGCTCTTTCTCTTCCAAAATAAAGATTCATGCTACTTCTACATCGTGCGCGAGGTGTGCGGCCTTTAAGGACTTTCAATTAATCTTCGCGCAGCAATGAAGTTGTTTTATACGCCAAAAACTTTGGTTATTTAATTTATCAAGTGGATTTGTTCGACGCGTTTAATACTCCTTGAGCGTACCTTGTTTGAAAAATTGCATGAATTTTTAATTTAGCTTCCAAAATGCTTTGCATAAATGAAACTACACCTCAAATAGGAATTTAAAGTACCGGTGAATATTACAAAAGGAGGACTTTAAATTCTTTGAAGGTACAGGCTTTCCCCGATTTTTATATTATGCATATTTAGCATATATACGGCATCGTGTGTAGATAAATGCAAAAATCCTTCTAGTAAAAAAGTCACTTAATTATCCACGTATAATCATTTCAAGCATATCCATTACGAAATGTCAACAGAATTTCGAGATCGCTTAAAAGTCTTCTTTAGTGCGTGGGAGGTTGCACCTCTCTTCCCTATACATAAGGAAGAATTTCTTAAAACCCGAGGAGACTTTTTACTCTGCAACGGTAAAGAGTGGAGTTCTGAAAAGTTGCTGATAACTTTTGCCCCGGTCTTCTTTTACTCCGGACAAAAAGGCAAGAAGATCCCCTTGGGGAAACAAATAGCCCCAATATACTTTGTCAATACTGTCCTATATAACCATTAAAGAATTCGCCTTCCAGGCTCGTTGTATTTTTTTGTTGCAATTTTCATGCTCTAATCTCTCGTTTTTTTCTGATTATACGGAAAAAACCTTTTGATCAACTCGCATACCCACGGGCAAATAAAACACGCACACGTCGTTCTGCTTTTATCATTTTCCAATTATTAAAGAACAAATTGTTTCGCAAATTGCACGCGGGAATGTAAATTTTTACAGCGCTTTAAAAACCCAAAATGACTCGCCCGACATTGCCAACGGAAAAAAAAAATTCAATTTTTACGGGTGCGACGCATACACGCGACTTAACCCTGCAGCTAGCGTATATATATAATACAACCAAAAACAGGGCATTAATGGCGGCCACAATCGCACCTTAAATTTATTCACGAGCATCGCGGGGCCACGTTTACGTGGTGCTCGACCGCACCGTCAAACTCACCCTATTCTCTCTCTTCCTCTCGCTCATATATACATGCGTACAACCACTGCTGCAGCGAGTGAGATAGAGAGAGAGAGAGGGGGGGGAGGTCAAAATGACACACGGGTCTCCGATTGACTGCCTCGGACCGAACAATCTAGCGCATGATTTTCCGGGCGCGGGTCGCGGCCTGGGGTGAGTGCATGTACGGCCGCCACCCTCTCTCTCGCGCGCGCTAGCGATGCGTGTACATTAGCTGCGCGCGAACAGACATAGCGCGGCGACTATCCATGCCGGGACATGCTATATCTCGAGCTATGCGCCTCCCGGATTAATGGACTAGCTCAATTGACGCATGTCCGGCGAGGTTTTCCCAGTATATACACATATATATATATATATATGGTCCCGCTCACAGAGAGCGAGCGTACCTTTATTGTCTCGTCCGCGACAGCAGCGGTTGTTATCACCTCGAAATCAAATGACGTCGCCGGGCTGGCCATGAGATGACGCTCGCGCGAGCGCCGTAGGTATTCAATTTGTTCCCGCGTGAGCGAGATAGACGGACGCGAAAGGATGCCGCCGCAGAGACTGGGAAAGAGGGGAGAGGATTTTCATTACTGTGATTATACACTTATTAGCCGCCGAGATCCTTCTATTATATATACACTCGTGCGAGTGCGTGTTTCAATTAGCATAACTCGCTGCAGCAGCATTCGACGCCGAGTATAGCTGACTTAATTTTTGCGATGCGGATAGCTGTATATATGCGCGCGTGTGTGTGTGTGTGAGCTCACGGCTTATTATTATTGTTATTGCTATACTGTTGTCGAGCGGCGTTTCAATTATCGTCGACTAACGACGACTGCCTAATTTGAAATGTAGGAGGGATTTGCGAGCGTCGCGCACACCTATACGCGAAATACGCGCGTGCAGTGCCAGTTATTTACTTTACAACGGGGTTTCCGGTGATTAGTTGCAGATTGTGTGCTACAGCTGCTCGATACGTTTTTTCGTATTCTCCCGGATAACGAGTCTCTGACGCTGTAGTCACCGTTACATGTTGACTATAATTAATTGATATAATGGACTTGATTGAAATTTGTTATTTGAACAAGCGGTCGAATGTAAGCTAGAATTAATTATGTGAGATGATTAGTTATTAATTATGTACTCTGCAGCTAGATAATACTACTGAACTGATCTTCATCGACTCCAGTTGATATAAAAATTTATAGTTGACTGAACAAAAAAGTCTACTGTGCGAATTATTTGCCGATCTGTCGAGCATTGACGTTTTATCACAAGGAACGCTTTGTGATCTCTTGCAAGATATCGCGTACGATTTTCAAAACCCTAAATGCATCGGAATAAGTATAATGATCAAACTCCACCGCCAGAATTTCTCCTCACGATCTATATATCAACGCACACGATATATCTACTACATCCACCGCGAATGCGTGTACAAGTGAACAGTTGCAGGTTATAAGGGAACGACGACATCGCGCGACCAAGATTCCACGAACAGCTGCCACGAAGACTCGAATTAATCTTTGCGCGCGCGGGTAGGCTTTTCGCGCTTCGGCAGCTTAATGAAATTTTGACACGGAGATTGCATCGTTCGCTTACCTTGTATATATACACATTTACATTTGCCTCGTTCGTACATTACATACAAACTTTACCTGCGGCAATCGCACGTTACGTATACACATTATATAGGTATACCGAGAATTTAGTGTCTATGAAGCTTTGTGCTTCTCAGCCTGTTTATTTTCTCTCTTATTGCGGTCGATTTCTCTCTATTCCGCCGTGCAGCTGCGCGCTCGAGCTTCCGTCAATTATCTGGATAAAACTAATTAGCCTTTGAGAGCGCGCGCGCGCGCGCGAATTTGGCTCTACGCTTAGCTCGCCGGGATTATACAGTGCGGATATGCATATGCGGGATTTTGTGCTATTGCGAAGAGCGTCTTTTGGTATATATATGGCAGTTTCAGAAGAATTCGCTAATTACTCTCACACGATGAATATTTTTAAACTGACGGAATGAATCTGAGATCTATAGGTACACTTGATAGTTTGAAATGACGAAATTTATTTTCTCTATAAGCAACGATGTTAGAGGTGTTAGTTTGATAGTCCTGAATAAATCATTGAATTTTTTAATAATAAGTAAACAAAAAAATCCTCACTGCGGCAATCTCACGATTAGCAAATTGTATCAGCGATTGTTGTCAAGAATCGCGATACTTCGCTTATTCTACCTGCGCTATAACTGCCTTTTTAATTCAGTTTATCATCGTTATACCCACGCTCATAATACGAATTTGCATATTATTCTGCTAGTGTTGATGGAATTCTAATTCTGTTTGCTGCGCCGCGTAGGAAATTTGTCTAGTATTCATTTCCATGGATAGCGCAAATAAATCCAGTTAATCTCAATTCCGATGTATTCTTGGACGGCTATACTGGCTTGATTATCTCGTTACCGGCTTTTCCCCCTCAAATCATTCTCGCACAAAGACAATTTTTCGCTACAATCGGTCGCGCGAGCATTCCTCTGTCGCGGATATAATAAATAAAACGCGTTTGTCCGACCTTTCGCAATCCCGGATATTACGACTAATTTATTTTGGGGAACGATCGTTAATGGCGATGTGTGGGATATTGTTATACATCGGGGCCACAGAAGATCGTCTGGCAAGCCGCTTGAACTTTTCATGTTTTAATCATAAATTGTGATTTATAAAACGATTATCCCCCCCACGAGCCAAGTGTTATTTAAACGCGTCAGTCTGTGATTAATGAACGCTTCAGCGGAATCATAAATAATTGATAGTCAACAATTAATTAATAATTGATCAATATCATTTATAATATACGGGGGGGGGG
>UELU01141028.1:6064-17239 GCA_900490025.1 Megastigmus dorsalis | reverse complement strand
CTTTTGCCGCGGATACAGACTCTCGTGGATCCAACTGCTCTTAACGCAATATCTATACCATTAGAATATATACTAAAACCATATGTAGCTATTGTCCCAATTATCCCCATCACCAAAGTCAACGCTTCTTTCAATCTGCTTATTGTCGTGCTTTTTATGGTTTTATTTATAATATTTATCACATATGCAATGCAACTCTTAAAAATCATAACTAATAAATTGACATTGTTAGACATCGTCGGATTACTTTTTGGAATATCTATGAATCGTCGCCTACGGAAATCTTCAGACAGAATATTTTTTATAAGTATTGCAATTGTCATTTTAATATTTTCTCCTTTTTTGTATTCAAACATTATAAATTTTACCATCATCTATGGTGAAATCAAATTAGATACTTTTAGGGAAATTGATGATTCTCAGTTAAAGCCGCACATTAATGCTGTTCATTTCGAAACAGTTTTGGAAAATAAGTATAACATATACGTTCAAAATATAAAGAAGAAAGCAGTAATTACAAATAATAATTTGCAGTGCGTTGATACTTTGAAAAAGGAGAAGAATATAATGTGTTTAATGCACATGACACAGGCTATACTGTTAACAGAGAAGTCGAAGTATACGAGGTACATGAAAATTGCAAAACCTAAATTTCATGATCCTCAAGTAATTCAAATGTTTGAAGATGCTTCTCCTTACAAAGATAGATTCCTTAAAATCTTTCGAAGACTTTATGAATCTGGGCTTTGGGAATATGATGAAAGACTCCGTAAGTTTTCAGTTGATCCACCGTATAAAATAGGTAATGCAGTGATACAGACTGATTCGTTTGTAAACCATATTTTACTACTTGGTATTGCATATTCGATTTCTTTAATAATATTTTTATCAGAATTATTATATGGTCATTTAACGGTTTATCGAAAAATGTGAATGTGAGACTTGTTTTTAAATTAATGGAAAATACATAATTATTAATAATATATATGTAAGTACATATGTAATATATATATATATATATATAAAAATGCAGTAGCTACGCTTTTCATTATCCTTCTACTCCTGCAAAAAAGTACAAATAAATTAATGTTTGAAATATCTGATTGATGTTATTAAATCGTTTAATAAATAAACCATAATCTGAAAGATTTATATTTTATGTATTTATTACAATAAAACAAACTTGTAAAATATCGCTTGTACAATAATGTATTATAAATAACTTGAAATATTTTCATATAGACAAGCAATTCTATTGCGTTGTTTATTTTGAAAATGTAAATAAAAGAGAATTATGAAATTGTATAATAAATAGCCAAGGTAAATTTATTTTTTAAATAATATTTAGAAACACAATATATTATTTTGTTTATATTAGAGTATAAAAGGTAAACCGAAACTATGCTCATCATATTTCATCTATCATGTAGAATCTCAAATTTCAATTATAACGCATGGCAATAGAATTCTAGTTATTCAGCTTTTGATTTCTAAATCAAACGTTCGCATCCTATCCACCGAAATCGAAAGCCAATAGAACATCAATAACTGGAGCTTCAACTTTTCTCCGCACATATTCTCTCCCAACCATTCTCCGTCATCCGTTACTCAGCGAGAGTTGAAAAGTAAGCCTCACCACGAGCGTTAATCCTTCTCAAAATGTTTAATCAGGCAAGACGCTCTTACACCCACACACAAGGCGCTCTTTACAATTTCCGTATGTGTATACGAGCGCGCCGCCGCTCTAAAACGTCATGCGGTCGCGACAAGCTTCGCGGGGCGTATAAACGCGCTCTCTAAAACGCTTGCACTATATATATATACACATGTATACATATACTTGGGTGGCGCTTGAGCTTGGCAGGAGGTGTGTGACATCGCAGACAAGGGGGTTGCGTGTGTGCCGCTGGCACTCTCTGCTGCTGCCGCTGCTGCTGCTGCTGCTGCTGCTGTGTGTACGTATACACGCGCTTTACGCGTGCTCCGGAGTGATGAATAAGTTAGGCGGTGATTGCGGTGCTGGCCGAAGTTTACGCGATTTCCACCACTTTACTTCCACACTAGACGCCTGTGAAGTGAATGTGACTGTGTCTGTGTGTGACTGTGTGTGTGTGAGCATTATGTATCAAGAGCGCCGTCTTCTTGCGGCGAATGCCTTCTGAGGGCCGCAATTTCTACCCTAGCACAATGAGCAACTCCCGTATATATGGGATGACGTGTGTCTTGATAAGTGCGAGTTTTATTTTGAATGCTTTGTCGTTATGGGTTATCTTGTTTTTTTCAGTTTATTAATTAACGGATCATCAGTTTAATTATGCTATGCTGACAGAATGCACACTTATAATAAGCATATAATCTTGGATAATATGCAAATGATGTAGCGAAAACCAAATATTTCTGTAAGACGCATAACTTTTTTATAGTCGTCGTTTTATCTCCCAACAATATCAAGGAGAACGAGATGACACAAATAAAAACAATTTATATCGCAATGACGAATTTCTTTCTAGTAAATAGAGTCCGCGCTAAATAAAAAAACAAAATTCGTCGAATACAAGTATAGTTAATCGAAACACACACACACGCTACACCCAAGTGTATATTTCCATAATATTTAATATTTACTAGTTAACAAGCGATCCGCATAATTCTTTCGCGCGCCAGGCTAAGAGAGCGGCGCAGTCGTACAGTACATATATTTGCCATCGATGCCTGAACAAATACTGAGTCTGCCACCACGTACACACACACATACACGTACACACACGCACGCGCGCGCTTTAAGCGTAAAGAATCGATCGTTTGAAGAAAAAAAAAAAAGGAGAACCGTTCTATTCTCGCCTTATTCACGAGTCCCTCGCGTGGACTTGTCATAACCCAAACACTCGATCCTTCGCTAATGAACGAGAGCTGCCCTCGCCCATTTTAACGAGGAGGCGGCGAGCGAAGGGACACGCGGACTCTCTCTCTCTCTCTCTCTCAACAAAAGCGAGGCTCACAGAGAGAGAGAGAGAGAGAGAGTGGCAAATCAAACGCTTTCTAGTAGCGTTTTGTGGTGGGCGCGAGCGCGAGACGTCCACTGCAGACTACTTTTCAGAGCCGATTCACTTTTTTTCTTTCTTTCTAGGGTTCGTATCGATTGAAATAACACTGTCATATTCACGGGGGTCTACTTCTTTCGCTGGCGCAGTTTTGTGGCTTCGATGCGTGAATGGCGATAATGACCGCATATAGGATTTACCCGTATATTAAAGCTTAAGCTTTTTCGTTATTGTACTACATTGTGGATATTGGTGCGACTTTGTTTCGAGTGCTATAGTTATTGTATAATATAAGGCTGACTTTAAAATACATATTATGATTATGACTATATGTACTCGGTAGTGAAGCTGTACTTGAATATTTTTTAAAGGTTTTTCATTTACATAACAATCTCAGTTAAACTCTAAATGATTTAACAATAAATTTATTTTAGATTTCATTAAAAAGAGTCTTGCTTTGCTGCGTAATATACGATTTAATTTTAGCAACACAGTTGATATCATTGTTACGCTTGAGCAAAATCCTAATATATAAGTATATTGTAAAGAATAACATTCAATATCGGATTTCTTATTTTTTCGTAGGTCCGGCAGAACTCTGAGAAGATTGTTTGATAGAATTTCAATTTATAAAAATAATAATAATAATAGGGTGCAGGAAATGGAAGTAAGGAGACTAGGTAAAAATTAAGCTCACAAACTCTTTTACTTATAATAATAAAATAATGGTTTATTGAGTCAAATTTTATTTGCTTATTAGTGAGAATTCAATCGAGAGACAGAGAAATCGAGAATATTATTTCCATAGATTTTAACAAACTTGATTCTTATTTAAGGCTCGAGTAGGTTTAATAGTAATTGCAGTAATATTATAAACTTACAAATTATAGCTTTCTTTTGGAACAAGGTTAATCAGCGTGGTTTCTGAAGAGAGGAGCCGAAATCCGTAGGCGACGGTAATATTGCTTTGGGCGATAAACTTTAATGTAGTAAAGTTCGATTCTTTCCGCTTATCCAAATTAGCAGTCACGATATGATGCTCTTTTGGGCAAACACTGTATACATATATAGTGGACAAGACCTCGATGAATGACGTAGAGGATCGCTTGCGACGTGCAGAAGTCCTAGTTTCTGTCGGGAGTGGAGCTCTCATGGGTGCTCTCAGCTACTAATTGTAAGTACTCCAGAATCCAGCACAAACTATCGTAGTCCCCGAGATCTACTCGCACTACCTCTCACTAAAGCGGCTACGGCGACTAATTAACCTATCTTCGCGAGGTGATCCGTGTAAAGCTCGTGACGAGTGAAAATACTAAGCCACGACGATGGCTTTAAAGGAGTTTTTATATGATCCTGAGTTGACCCTCTCCCATGAGACGAGCATTACGTGATCCAGAAATCTTGTGCCGATGTAAACCATATGATGACTTTCACTAGTTCTCCATTTCTCATAGTATAGATGTTAAGGTGGTCTAATTATTAATTAACATATAATACTAACAAAGCCGTCTGGTCACGCAACCTGAGCGTTTTGAAAAGTCAGTTATTTCCCCTTGGACGAATTCGCATAAATCTCGAAATGCACCAAAGTTGCAAATCATTATAGACTTTCTGAAACAATCCGTGCAAATCATTACCTAACTTATGTTTTAATACTCCACCTCTCTGAATCGCTCTCAATTAAAACGAATGCATTCATTTATTCGTTATACGACGTAATACCTCCTTTGTGGACACTAAAATAGGATATTATTTCAAATCGAGATAATTAAATTTAATTGCTTCATCAAATATTCGATTGGTGACACTCATGATTCATTGGAATTACGGTTGGACGCAGAAACCCAGTTTTCCTTTTTCATTACAAATTAATTATCCCTTTAGTCATTTTCAGCTTCGCCATGCCTTAAACACTGACGTATGCACAAATAGACTTTGATCTTGGAATGGCCTGGAGTTAAGGTCCAGTGTATATGTCAGCCTGGCTGTCTAACAATGCAGCACATACAGTGTTCCGTAATCATAGTTACGCCATGTATTGTCCAGCCCTATACACACTTTAGCAAACATTCCAAGGTCCATGACAAACTTGTCCCCGATTACACTGACCCTAAGCTGGAGGATAATTACTTGAATGGCCTTTAATCGTGCGCGCAAAATTATTCGCGTTTAAGTATTACACGTAAACGCGAATAATTTTGTGTATCGTGAAAAAATTAATATAAAATTACGTGCTACTGAACCCCGGAGCTTACACGAATAAACCCCAGGTATTAACGTCATCAATTTCCCCCCTTTCCCCGGTTCCCCCACAGAGTCGCGGCATTGTCTCTAAATTCGTACCCGCTCGAATTCCCGTTCTTCAGCAGTCCTTTCCCCGAAATCCCGCAACTGTCGCTTACGTAACCAGTGGTCTACGTGTCGAGAAATTCGACCGCGAGATAATCATAACAGACACAAAATCATCCGCGTTCCCGGTTTACTTAACGCTCAACCGGTATAACTCCGACTCCCTCCCTCCAGTACCCCCTTTCTGCGCGAATATTTATGAGAAGAGGAGGGAAACAATTGTAATCCGTAGCGCGACGATTCTGGAAGGCGCGCAATCTCCAGGTCGTTAGTAAGCACCAGCAGCGGAGAATACCACGGCGCGCGACGACCTACCCTTTTACCTCCGTCTCTCGGTACACTTTCTCCCCCTTCTGCGCTCATCCATTATCGCGAGCACTTCTCTTTCTCTCTCTCTCTCTCTCTCTCTCTCTCTGTACTTTCTCTTGCGCCTCCACTTATTTTTATCCAGCTTCTTCTGCTCTGTCTCTCTTTTATTTTATACGCGGGATTTCGAGTCGACGCTCCTTACACGCGTCGATGCGCTTGCTGTACAGGTTGCGTGAAAATCTCTGTGCGTTGTGTTAACAAACTGGATTTTTGGACGCATCCGTTAGAAGTAGATTGATTTACTGTTCCTTCCTCTTTTAGTCTGATTTAATTATTGGTTTGAATAAATTAATTGCTACGAATAAAAACTGAAACGATACGCATTTGATTAAACGGGGAGTTTAAAACCTCTTAATGTTGGAAGTTTTATGGAGATTAATTTCTAATTCAATTATATTCAATTGTAACTTACGAACAAATGATGTATTAAAAATCGATCAATTTTTTTTAAATTTCAAGCTTCACTGTATAAAACAATCAATATATATATATATATTTCAATTTTAATTCGATCACATTGAAAGCTCATACTCAAATCTATACATAATACACATTCCTTTATAGCGTGTCAACCAGCAGTTATCTGTCATGTACGATGCATATAGCCTTGCGCACAAGTGAACATCGTGCTTTCCAGATTTCTCAATAGGACTGTACGTCCAAACACTCATCATGCACATTAACTGCCTGCCTCTCTCTCTCTCTCTCTCTCTCTCTCTCTCTCTCTCTGTCTCTGGTGCGCCGCCCGCCTGCCACGTCGACCCTTATGAATCTTACTCACAGAGAGGTGAGCAGTGATCCTGTATTTCATGGCTGACAGCATATTGTCGGAGGGGGAGAGAGAGAGAGAGGCCTCTTGTGTCTCTCTGTTAACGCAATCATATTCGTCACTCGGACGACGATCGGCTGACGAGGCCACGTGTCTGCCGCAACTCCTCTCTCTCTCTCTCTAGGGTTTTTTTTAATACTGTGTGACCCCCTGTACACATAACAGCCACTTGAGAAACTGATACACAGCGCAATCGCGCACCGTACACTCGAAATCGATTTCTTCTTCTCTTTTTTTTTTAGCTCTCGCTCGCTCCTGTGTGCGTGTGTGACTTGCTCTTTTTCACCGCGGTGTGCACGTGCACTTTTCTTTTGGCGTAATTACCCCCGCGTTCTGGGATGCACGAGCGGCACATCGTGACACTGACGACGCTTATTACTTCGCTTGTTTTTTTTTTTTTTATTTTTTTGTTGCTGCGTGTGTATGCTTCTTTGTAGGTTATATTATCGGGGAAATAGTGGTATATTAGTTGAGTTATGAGAATAGAGAAATTTATATAATCGACATAAGGATAGTGAAAAACAAAATACAAATTATACAATAGTTTTGAACGTAACTGTATATTATTGGTTGCATTTTCTAGCGTTTAAAAAATATTTATCTACAATTTCGTCGCAATGCTAGATAATTTGCGTTACGCGCGCCCTGAGATGTTAACCATCCAAAGGCAATATTTCAGCGAAACTCTGTTTTCAAAAGCTTTTTTTTTAACAAAACTATTACCAAGCTGTAGCTACAACAACCAAATCTACTATTTCATTATTAAAGACATAGAAAATTTTTTCAAGTAATTCTTCAACTATTGAAGTTTAAGCGCACATACTGAAGTTTAATGAAGTTTAATGAAAATTTTGGACTAAATTCGTAAAAATTGTTCAATCTTGAAACGAACTCATGTCAGCGACCATCGAATTAAATAAACATCCCACGGATCTTCAGATTACAAAAAGCGCCTCATTAGTTCTCAAGCACATGCAAGAATATATAGCACGCATATATACCGTTTGAACAAAAGTCCCTCTGTCGCGGGGGAAAATTTTTCAACAAAAAAAATTACTACGCTTCGACTGGATATAGGGAAACGCATATTGAGAAGAGAATAAGGGATGAATGCAATGGCGGAATACACGAGTGCTGAAAAGTATAAGAAGAGAGAGAGGAGAGAAGAATGAGATCGGGGGAGAAAATGAAAAAGAAAGAAAAGAGGAAAAGCGCGAGGGCGGAGAATGGAAAAGAAGGAGGCGAACTGCCGCATAGAGAGAAAGAGAGAGAGAGACGAATAGGAGCTATATAACATCACCCACTGACGAGCTCCATTGTCGCTGACGTATGCTAAATATGCGCGAAGAAATCGATGCCTGCACCGACACCTTGCGCCTTTTCTATCCTTTATCCACCATCATTGTCCTCGTCGATTTTTCGCTTTCCCCATTTTATATCCGCGCGAATAATTATATCCCTAAATATTCCGTATGCATTTAATCCAAAAACAAAAAGGGTCTATAGTCTTTGAAAAACCATCAGAATATCGAGACATTTGACCTAGATGCAATTGCCGAGAATATTTTCCACTTCACAAAACGAGCAGCAGCCACTAAATCTCTGTTGGACACACAGCTGATTCCTATTTGCGGTCTTCCGCAGGCTCGAGAACCTCCGATTGAGCAAGAGACAGAACACAAAAAAAAAAAGGGAAACACAGGGAATCGCGAACAAAAGCGCAGGGAAGTTATCTCCGTTGAGCATCGTGTGTCGTGGGCGTGGGTGTCTAATCCCTATGCCGATCTCCCAGAGCCGCCGCAACACGATGAATGGACGTGTGTGTGTGTGTGCATCTCATATCGCGTACGTCCGAACAGACGATGAGCATATATAACAGAAAGAAGAGATAAGCCATCGAGGTGTGATCCTTCCTTTTTGTCGGGCGAGGCTTTATATACGGATTCTATGTATATGCGACTGCGCGCGGTGATTCATGACGGGAACATTGGTGGCTTTTGCTGAGATATCTGAAATGTTTGATCGGTTTCGTAATTTGGCGATTACTGTTTTTGTGACTTTTTTCTTGTGACTGAACTAGTTTTCTTTTTTTGGATTATTGGTAATTTGCTTAATTAATAAATGATGAATATGTATATATATTCATTGGATGACATTTATAGCATTGTTTTCGATGATATTGATATTATACGATTTTGCTTTGCCAAAGATGAATGAAATTTGGATATTATTAGTCAATGTTTTATATTCACGAAGTGTTTTATGAGAATTGGTCTGTGAATCTAAAAAAGATACTTTAAAAAGTGTTTTCCCATAGAGAGGCTTAGTTAGTCTCGAGCTCCATGGAGTTACTCGAACTGCGTGTAGTACTGTGTAAAACGTCCAATAAATATGACACTGGGTAATATTTATTTTAAGACTCAAGCTCAATGGTAATAAAAATAAAGCATACAATAGCGCAATTTATCGAGTCTCCGTCGCTCATCCCTATCCATGAAAAAAAAAGAAAAAAAAAAAAGTAGCGATACATATAGGATAGTGGTAGGAAACCAAAAAGCTTCATATTTGTTATGAAAGAAGGGATGGAAAAGGTAATAGAAGCGGAGACAAGAGCAAACATTTGACAAAATGACGAGCTACTCTCGTAGCATCGTTACTCGAACAACCTCGCTCGCTCTTTCCGGCTCTTATACTCACTCACACACAGAGAGAGAGACAGATACAGTCGGTGGCGCGCTCGCGCCAAATAACCATTCGTTATCCGTGACAATGGGCCGCACAATGGCTAGCACAATGGGGCATACTAGTTCCGCGCGCAGCACAGCTACATAACGCTTATATGATGTATTATGAGAAAGCGGAAACGTATGTTTTACCCTAGATTTTGCCCCGTTTAGTGCCGTTTAGTGCGCTCGAATGCTTCGCGCGTGCGCTCATGACGATTCGGTCCTTTTTTTTTCCTCTCTCTCTCTCTCTCTCACTCACTCACTCACTCGTGGAAGGTTTGTATGCTATCCATTCTCTATGGACTTTTGTCGCCGCTTTCTCTGTGTGTATGTTCTCTCAGTTTTACGCGAAACTACGAGCGACGCTCGTCGACGCTGTTGTAGTCTTTCTCTCTCTCTCTCTCTCTCTCTCTTTTTATTTTTACAGACAACTGCACTTATCGCGATGAATTCTTGCGTATGTCGCTGGCGCATTGTTGGAGGATGAATTATATTAGCGCCGAAGTGTTTTGTTTCGTTTCTTTTTTTACGACGAGACACGCGAATGCTCCGTTCTCTATCGATGAGTCTATATAGATGATGCCATCGATCAACGTTTAGATCGACTCATTTATGTATGATGAGGCTTTGTATTAGAAATTCATTTTAATATTGAAAGTTTTTACGCGAGTCTGGTACATCCGATTATCGTTATTTGTGTAAGTCGATATAAAAATTACAAATGGATCGTGAGAAATGAATAAACATTGTATTGTCAAGTTCTTCTAAGCCTACGAAGTGAACAAAAATAAGTCGATAAATTTTTAATAAAGTCCAGATAATTGGACGACGCGCCGACAATTACTCGTATAACCCGACTGTAAAGCTATCTATACAAAAGCCGCGGTGTTTTATCAAAATAAAAATAAATTTGCGTCCGAAGCGATATTTTACGGCGGGGTCCGGGCGACGCACGGACGGTATAAATCAAATTTTTCACACCGATCACCGGCCGGCCGCCACATTTGTTCCAGATTCCAAAGCCTACGAAACCTCGCCACCTCCATACAGCTTAAATCTGCCCCGAGGTCTTTTGTACAAGCCCCATTGGGCAGATCATTTTTTACACTGACCAATAACAACGAATTACAACGCATCGAGCTCTAGCTTTATATAAACGAGAGAGAAAAAAATTCATCATTTTTTTCCACCTCTCTCTCTCTCTCTCTCTCACGACGTTAAACGCAGCCTCGTGTGTCTCGGCACCCCGGAGTATTCCACTTCAGCGCGGCGACATTTATCATTCAGCCTCTCTCAGCGTTTTAATGCCACCGGGGCCCGCGGAGAGGCGTTGAAACGGGACATAATAGGATTGTCCGACTATTATTTGACTTTTCCTTCGTGGTACCCACATAGCACAGAACGTTCTAGGAACGTTCCTGAAACGTTTTTTCGGAATCGAAGGAACGTTGGTATGAAGGTTCCAGGAGCGTTCCAGCGACGTTACGGGCACGTCGAAATGTCCGTTTTTGTGGTTAAATGAACGTTGCTGAAACGTCATAAAATCGTACACGAGAAGGGTCTAGTGACGAAATGGGGACGTAGCTGTAGGAACATGATTTTATGAACGTTCTAGTAACGTCTCCGAAACGTCGCCAGCAAGTGTCCACTGAGGATCGACGTTAAAGCGGTGAACCATTTTTAAAGTTCCACACACGTATCCAAAGGAACATTATTCTGAAAACGTTGTTGGAACGTCGTCGAAACGTGGTGGGTAATTTTCTAGGTAGAACGAATGTTCATTTTTTAACGTTCTACACACGTACCCAAAGTAACGTTACTGAGGAAACGTTATTGAAACATCCCTGGAACGTGATAGAAC
>UELU01141027.1:0-10310 GCA_900490025.1 Megastigmus dorsalis | reverse complement strand
GAAGAAAATATCTAATTTTTACTAATTTCAATTTAATCCATGAGATGGCGTGATTCTAACTTGGCAATTATGTTTCAAACAGAAAATATTACATTTACGTAATTTATCGGTAATCCCAGGGCTGAGCGCGCTTCATTTATGATCATTCTATCATCTCCTAAAATTTCGAATCAATTAGATAATTTGTTAAAGAGAAAAGTTTGAAAAACCTTGTGGGTATTTTGATGTAGTAAGGGCGGGAAATTTAAATTTTTAGTGACTCCGACGTCCCCTTAAGGAAAATATAAATGAAATGAACAAAGAAAAATGTGGTACTTACTTAAGCTATAAAAAATTAAACTTAATTGCAGGTAGTGAGAATTGGAATAATGTTAATAACATAAGAGATCCTAATATAGCAATAGAAAACCTCATATGTTCAATAAAAAAAGTAATAGCCAAAGCTACATGTAAAATTAAGAAAGCTACAAATAATAGACACAAATGGATTACTAAAGGAATTGTGAAATCCTGCAAAACTAAAGAAATGCTCTTTACATTGACCAAAAAGAATCCTCATAATCCAAATATTAAAACTGAATATAAAAAATATGTCAAAACTCTAAACAAAGTCATCAAAAAAACTAAGTCTATTTACGAACAAAATGAAATACTTTTTAGGGTTAATAATAGCAGACTGTTGTGAAATTATATAAACTCCAAAATAGGTAATAAGAAAAACAAAACGAAACAAGACATTGAGTACGTAATAGACAATAATCAAGTAATAGACAAGCCGCAAAACATAGCAAATTACTTAAACAAGTATTTTTGTAATGTAGGTATAAAGTTAGCCAAAGAAATAAAAAGGCCACAGGACGCTAAATTAGTATTACCAAAATTTAATAACAAATCCATATTTATAAAGCCAATTAACTGCAAGGAAATTTCTGAAATTATACTGAAGTTGAAGAATAAAAGTGGAGGAGTTGATGGTATTAACGGCAAAGCTTTAAAATCATTGATAAATCAAATAACAACCCCACTCACTTACATTTTCAATCTTTGCATAGAAAAATCAACTTGGCCAAATATACTTAAACAAACTGATGTAGTACCAATATTTAAAGCTGGTGATAGACATTATCCATCAAATTACAGACCAATATCTCTAATATCTAACATTGCTAAAGTTTTTGAGAAATTAATTTACAAGAGACTATATGATTTTATACTACAAAGTAACATTATAAGTTCCAGACAATCTGGCTTTATGAAGAATATTGGTACAAAAGATGCCTTAAATAATTTAACGAGTATTTTATATAATAAAAATCTGGATAAAAGCAAACCTACATTAGCTACCTTTTTGGATTTGGCCAAGGCTTTTGACACAGTCAATCGCATAATATCCTCTTACAAAAGCTATATAGGTATGGTGTACGTGGCACTGTGTTGGACCTTTTAAAAGTTATTTAACAGATAGAAGACAATCAGTCAAAATAGGCAAATTACATAGCACTTTTGATTACGTAAAAACAGGAGTACCACAAGGGACTACACTAGGGCCGCTACTATTTATCTTGTACATTAATGACATATTAAATATGCTTCCAAAGAATGATATATTATCCTATGCAGATGATACTGTTATATTAAGTTCTGATAAATCGTGGTCTCTATAACACTAAATAAAATGAGTAACTACTTGAGTACAGTTAGCGACTGGTTAGCTGAGAACCAATTGTCATTAAACGTTAATAAAACAACATATATTACTTTTGGGAACTATTGTGATAGTGTGCCAATGCTAATAAATTTAAGTATTCATAGTGTGCCAATAAAAAGAGTAGAATACTGTAAATATTTAGGTATCACTGTTGACTATCAACTTAAATGGGAAAAACATATATTGAATATAATTAATAAAAGTATTTAATTTTCATATTTGTTAAGCTTTCAAAATTTATCTCATCAAAAACGCTAATGACAATTTTTGCCATGTCAAATTGACTAGCAACTATCGGATTCTCTATCGGAAATATCGAAAATCCCCGAATAAATTTTTCGACAAAAAAGATTTTTATATTACACGCGACACTGTATTTAGTTATTATAACTAATGAAATATTGTAACTAACTTTGCTTTAACTATTAAGCAATTTTTACTCAACATACTGAGCAAAAATTATATAACCAGGCTTGCTCAACCGGTGAAGCAAAATGTACTTAAGGTGCTCGGCAAAAATTGCCGAATGTCTGAGCAAATTTTGCTCAAACGCCTGTGCTTAAGATTTTCGGCAAATATTGCCGAATGTCTGAGCAAAATTTGCTCAACTTCTTAAACACTTTTTACTCAGCCTTCGACACAGTAAAATTTACTCAACCTTTTAGGCAATTTTTCCCCGTGTAGTACTTAAATTAACATATCGAGAACAACAATAATTTTTAGACAAACAATATTTTAGGTAAACAGTATAATGTGACAAATATTTTGGAAACACCCTACATAATTTTGTACTTTAGATTATGTTTGATATTTAAGTTCGAGTAATAAGAGCAGTAAAAAAATTGCTTTTTAGTATTTTAGTTAGATTAAAATAGCGATTAATTTTGCTAAGAGAAGATTGTAGCAAATTACTGGAAAGAAATAAATACAAATATATTATTCAATTTTTTCTTACGAAACGTAATACAAACTGAAGTATACACGTTTTTATAAATGCAAGGGTTTTAAGTGGCGCGCGTGAGAGAGCGAGAGCACGACGATTGGCTGTTAGGAGATAACGCGATCTAAAGAGGATATGCGGATCCGTGAACTTTGCGAACGAATTCTATAAAATATAATAAAAAATACTATTAATTACGGAATCAATAACAGAATTCACCCTCGATTACAAAAAATAGTGGAGAATAAAGTTTTTTTGTAAAAAATAAAAAACTGTAGTCATAGCGAGAAACTGTGGTCCCCTATGACCCTCATGTTTTAACAATAACTATCCATGTTCAAAGTAACAAAACAACGCTAATCGTTTGCATTTTTTCGCCGATTACTTATAGATAACTGCATATTTATGAAATTCGCAATAGTTCTTCATTAAATAATTATTTATTTATTTACGGAACTGCGATGAACTCGTAAATCGAGGAACCGAATGCGCATGCGCAGTACTGCACATGTGCAATACAATTGGTGTCGAATTTGAATATTCAATTTTTGTTCACGGTATAATTTCACTAAAAACTTTTATTTTTAGAAAAAAATTACATACACACATGTAAATGAAAGTTCAAATATAAAAGTCTGGGACTTTTACAGTTATATAAGAGTGTTTTCTCAGAAGACATAAATAATTTAAGAGGTATTTCTAAGACCACAAAGTCAGTTCTTTAATGAGTCATTTTCTGTAAGTACGTACGTTTGAAGGTAATATGATTCTTTTATAAAAAATGTTCTAATAAATAAGTAGCGGGGATCGCAAGCGTTTCATTTGGGGATAGGAGGTTTTAGTTTATTATATTATCGAAAACCCGTTGTTGTAGAAGACTCTATTAAAATCCGGGAAAATACGGTTACGTATTATTTACATAGATATATACACATATTGCCTTAAACATCGATAGTTATTGTTAAAACATGGGTTCTCCCAGTTTCTCGCTTTGCCTACAGTTTATTATTTTTTATAAAAAAAGTTGATTCTCCACAATTGTTTTCTATTGAGGGTAAATTCTGCTAAAGACTCCACAATTAATAGTATTTTTTTAATGTATTTTATTGCATATTATTGAATTCTTTCGCACAGTTCACTGCGTTTATAGATCAACCAGCCTCACTGACGTCACATTCAGTGTCTATTTTATTCTAATTGTTTAAACATATTTTTTTTTTCAGTAACTATAAATTATTTATAGGATTTCTATATATTTCCATGGATAAAAAAAGATTGGATCAAAGGAAGATAGAAACCGAGTATATTCTAAGCAACTATATTTTGTATTGGGACTTAAGGGACCAGTCTAGTTTCTCACTTTCAAAAAATCGATTTTTTTTTTGCCTATTGCGATAGCATTGTATGGCCCTGGAATCGCAGAATAACTGTAAGTATGAAAAATTAAATTTTATAACCGAAAAATCAATTGTCAAAACTTTAAACGCGTTTTTCTGAAAACTGCATTTTCAAAAACGGCTGCAGCTCTAGCTCAAAGAAAAACTAACGAATCGATTTGAAATTTTGCACGAATATTCGTAACATGTTTTTACATACCAGAACTAGGATCTTTTTGATATTTCAAAAAATACTAATTTGCCGAGCAAAAAACGAGCGTTTTTTTGTGAAAAATTGAATTTTTTTTTTCAAAACGCTGACATTTTTATATTTTTCAATATTTTCTAAGGATCCTAGTTCATGGTACGGGGAAAGTCATCTACTTTAACGTGAAACAAAAATTTTTCAGATACTGGCATTCTGAGGACCTTTACAACTGCAGCCGATTTACTACTTCATTTCCGGATGACTCGACGTCGGGGCATATAACTCGGCTTACAGTCGATATTTTTTCATGAAATTTTGTGAATGAACTTGTCAATAGTATCTAAATATATCCTTAAAATTTTAAAATATTTAACCGCATGATTTCTTTTGTATGAGACCCGAAAAATCATCTCCATTTTCCGCCCTAGAAACTAGACTAGCCCCTTAAAAACCCATCTGAGTCCGCGACATAATGGTCATGTAAAAGAGAGAGAAGCCTTTTTATATATTTTGTATTTATTGATTTGCATATACGTGTGCTGAAGGAGACGCAACTTGGCATTTATATTTCAAATTTACGATAAAATTTAACAAGATTTAAGAAAGCACCATCAATAATACTAGCGAAACTGAATAACATGAAATTGTTAAGAATATTCGTTTTTTTTCAAGCTGTTTTTGTTAATTGAATCAAAACTTCGATTCAACGATTTCAAATTTCCCACGCACGGACGCTTCTCGAATGAGTACCATCATCTTTCCTTTGCGTATGTATAGTATAGGTACAATTTTCCTATATATATATATGTGTGTGTGTGTGTGTGTGTGTGTGTGTGTGTACAATAATATACTATATACGTATACGATAAACATAACCAAAAGGCAAAATCTCCAAAATACAAGTCGAAAACGTACGCGCACCGCGCACGCAATATAAGGCAACCCACTTGCGCGCGCGCATCGTCAAACTCTCTCTCTCCCCCTCTGTCTTTCTTTCTCTCACTCGACTCAAAACACAAAAATATAGATATATAGATAGAGCTAGATTAGACGAGAGAGAGAGAGAGAGAGAGAGAAGAGCAGAGGCATAGTGACGACGGCGGCTCGTCGAGCAAAACGGTCGAACGTCCGGACTCCGGAGGCCCGTTGGCCCATTGTATTGTCGTGCCCCGTACGGAGAGGTTCTCTCTCTCTCGCTCCTATCGCGCTGCGTGGTCGGCGGCACTGTCGGCGGTTGCACCTCCTTGCCAGCTCGGTGTGTATCAGTGTAGGTCGTGTCGTGTAGGACTGGCGTAGAAATTCGAGTCAGTTCGCAAAATGGCTGTGCTCTGGTCGGTCGTGTCGGTGGGCTTCTCGCTACTCCTCACGCCGTTCCTCATGTTCCTCCTGTCGATCATCTTTCTGGCCTCGATGGGAAAGTCACTGGGAGTCCGTAGGCTCTACATCAAGCTCCTGCTCGCGCTCTTCGAGGTCAGTTAACAGTTTTAACTAGTTAAAATCGTCGGCGGCTCTATTTAGCGACAACGTGTATAGCGACATATAGGAACAAGGACTTTATATTCCTGGCGCCTTTGACTGGCCCCCCGCCGAATTGTCCACTTGGCCTTCACTTCCTTTTCTTCCTTCCCTTCTCCCGCTATTTCTCTCTCTCTATCTCCATTAAACGTATAGTTACTTACCTTACATGCATCTCGACGAGTGCATTCTACTCTCTCCCGTTAACCTTGGAGGTTAATCCCATTTTGGAGAAACAGCGAAAAAATAGCCATTCTCCCAGTGTAACGATTTTCTCACGCCGCCGCGAGCTCGAGTTTTTGAGCCTCTTAAACACGTGTGTAGGTTATAAGGTAGTACGAGTGAAAAGCCAGAAAAAATTTGGAGCGCGCGCGCGACACGCTCATATACCTACATGTATATCTATATCGAGTGGGTCTTTTAAAAATTGGAACAAGCTAACGAGTACAGTATATACAGTGTGTATGCCTGTCGCTGCGAGTCAAAAAAAGGAGAGCTACAATTTTTGCAATCCTTTGTAATCACAGGCCCTCTTTCACACGAATTTGCGGCTCTGCGTCCTGATCGTTTTTTTCGTCAGCTGCACGCGCAACAGTCTTCCCTTGTACAGAAATATAAGAAGGGCATATGTACCTGTATACGTAGGGAATACAAATTGACCGATTAATGCAAGCCGTGCATGCGCTAAGCTTCTCGTTTCTTAATTTGGACCTGTTTCTTTAAGTATTTTTAAGATATTTCGGGTTTTTTCTTTGACAGCCATTGACGCACACCTCGTTGACTTTCGTCAGCTCATAATTTCGGGACGATACGACGTTATTTATAGATCGAATTTGGTGATGTGGTGCGTAGATAGTTTTTATGATAACCACTGACCAACTTTATTATTAGCTATAAAATCGCAGAAATCTTAAATATATGCTTGATTGTTTAAATACTTGATCGAGTATTTATAATTAAGTAGTATGTCCCTCGAGTTCATTAATAGATTTAAGCAATCTACAAAATGATTATAGTATTGCATCATCTTATTTTTTAAAACAGTTAATGTTATACCGATGTGAGAAAATCCGATTTGCGTTCCAGTGATCAACTTTTATCCCGAAGTAGTTTAACAGCTGTATTTACATATTTATAAAACTCTTTACATATTCTAATCATTAATTAACAATAAGTTTAGCTGACAGTTCAGAATTTCCAAACCAATCTACTTAGTTACATTTAATTTTCTCGCTTAGCAACTGGACTGAGTGAGAATTTGAAGACACATTTGTTGTTAAAATTTTAAAAATTATATTATCCAAAACCTAAAAGTAGTACTTCTAGTTTCAATATAAAAATGTTTAATATTTTACTCTTAAATTACCGTCAGCATGACCATCTCATATTACCATTAGAAAATTTGATTCACGCATAATATGTCCTTTCTCGTTATACTGCATTTTCTCTATCCTTTGGTTTGAATAGCAACTCATCAACGATATCTCGAAAGGAAATCGAGCAAAATTTTTCTCTAAAAAGCTGTCCCCACATATTTTCCCTCTCGGAGTTTCCTTATTTATGAGATCGCTCAATTAGACAAAATACGCTGTGTGGTAAGATGTAACAGAAAGATATTTGTGAATATATCTCAATCGCGATTAAGACCGCGAAAAAATATCGGCCTTGGACATGAAAAGTCGCTCAATGTCCGCGGGCACAGTACACGTTCAGCCTCAACGAGGCAAACAAAAATTATCTGCTTCGCAAATTCCAAATCAAGTGGAATCGATCATTCATCTCGTTTATATATATATGAGGCGGGCGAAACAGAAGAGGCTGAAAGCTGGCGCAAGCAGTCTCAAAGAGTTATCTCGCACACACTGTATACTATATAAAAGTAACTGATGCGTCTTTGAAGAATTAACGAGGCATCGGTATAATATGGCAATCACGAAGAATGCGAGCTTATGTAAGGTGCGTGCATTGAACGCTTTAAAGAGTGCATGTAATCTTGATTTTGAGAGTGAGATAAGCGAAAAGTTGGTTGCACCGAGCTGAGCGCGATGATGAGGAGGACCTTCAAAAGTACAAGGTTTGTTGATCCTTACTGATAGCGATTCAAACATCTTTACTTTGCCACCACTTGTTGCTCAAATTTTTTTTTAAATTATTCGCCGTTTTCGAATGGTACTAGTTTATTAGCAGTTTTGATAAAGTAGAATTTTTATTTTTTATTCATGTACTACAACTATTTTATAATAAATGTTATAACTAATTAAAAGGATATATTTCATTAGAATAATCGAAATGCTCCTATTCTGAAAAATCTAGTGGAACTTGTTTGGATACTAAAAAATAGGTTTGATAAATTACTCTTCGCTTCCTGTACCTACAATACTTTTGGTACATATTAATTTTTATCTCAGACATACAGACGCTAAAAATATTGAAAAAATTGGGTATGGGTATAATGGAGCACAGGCAAGCCCTTCAAAGTCAAAAAATTTGAATATACTGTAAATCGATACTTATAAGAGGAAGCCAACATTTCAGCATTTTTTCGAATTGAACCGAATTCTCTGTAATTCGCAGAATTGTGCTCAATTTGCTAAATATTAAAGTAATGAAAATTGAACGAAAAACGTATGAAACTGCAAATGTCATAAAGTATACTTGAACGATTCCCGGTTATAAATACCAAACCACATGCATTAACTTTATTGTAATTCGTATCTTGATTTATATTAAATTCTTCGATTAATTTTGAAAATAAAAAATAAACATATAATTGCTTATAATTGATAATATAAGTAATTAGTTTATGATTCATTTCATATGTATTCAGTATTTCAAGGAAACGTCTACAAATCATTGAGTATTGTACAAAAAATTAAATAAAAGCAAACGTACCTATAACAGAAATCGCACACTTTGCAAAGAAAAAGATCGAAACACAATCTTAATTCTTTATTATAAAAACATTTAAGTGTCTATATACTGCACGTAATTACATTTTATGAAAATATAAACGTATAGCGCATACCTGCTCTTCAAAATAAAATTGGTTATTTTTTCAGTGATTTATTGCGTATTTTAACGAGCAACTGGTTTGCACTTTTCCGCTACTTTGAGCAACTGACTACACTTACATCTTTTATCAACAGTACGCTGCGCACTTTTTATTCAGAGTTATAAACTTTGTCTTTAAGGAGGTTGATCAAATGCGCATTTACGCATTTTTATTTAAAAGTCATACTAATTGCAAATCAATGATGTTTTTTATATACAAATTAATGTTTTTAAAGCTATTTTTATTGCTATAATCAAGATTTTTCTTTATAATTTTTCTTATGCTTTGTTCTAATTTCTATATTATTCTTTTTTCACTATATTCAGAAAAAATATTCGCTTAAAAACAGTTCAATAAATGTATGAGAAAGTTTATTCTACTTTATTATAATAAGCAATTAAATTTAATACGTTATTATTTAATGAGCATGACGTGAAATAGTAGTTGTACGATAAATAAAAGCGCAAGAATTACTATATGAATACTGGTTAAATGGTTTAAGACCAATACTTTGAGTAAATTTGCGTATTTATGTAAATGTGTTCTTCTAGTAATAAACGCGTATTATAAACACACTGCTTAATATAACAAATCTTGTTCACACAGTGTCTTTTCTTGACTGTGGGAATTCCTAATAAATTTAATGGTGAAATACACATGAAAAGGTATACTTATCTCCCATTATAATTGGAGATGGAATGGCACATTGTCCAAAAATGGAGTGTTTGAAATATTAGAGGTCAAGAGATTTTCTAGACATATATACGGTGCAATGTAAAATCAGTTGTTTGACCCCCTGAAACTCAAAAAATCACTCATTTTCGAACCTCGAACCCATTAGAACTTTGGACCAGGAGTGTAAGACAATTTGGCCGAAACCTACTCTATGCCTAAGGATTGGGCTGGATCCTGTTCGAATTATCCAAATAATCCAATAAACCTAATTATCTATAATTATTCAATAAGTGCAACATATGCTTTTCATGTATTTTTTTTTGTAGAATACGACGTCGCTATAAATTTTATCAAAGCTGTATTCAGAAATACTTCAGAGGTCAAAAATTGCTTCAAAATATCCCTGCATGGTAGAACATTGACGAGTTCAGCTGGTTTTATATCCAGCCGTTAGCCAGTTTCGGCTAGCCATCATTTAGAGTTTCAAATCGTCAAATGCTCGGTAATGACCAGTCAAGACTAAACGTCAAAAGTATACAAGAGTCGAGAGTAGCTTGTTTAAGAGGAGGCCCGAGCTACCCCCCTCCTCAATAGTTTGTAGTTCCAAGTTCATAGAAAAACTATAAGTCAAATAAGCCTCATATTGCACAGAACGGTTCATCGTACCAAGCACTATGGCGCTCAGCTCCTGGTATTACTCAAAATGATAAATAAAAAAAGTTACATGCAGAAATAGGCATGTTCAAGAATTTGAGGTTAATTTTCAATGCGTAAATGTCGGTTACTAGTTCCAGCTTTGTGCAAAAACGACTAATCGTATCCACTTGAAATTGCAC
>UELU01141021.1:0-16236 GCA_900490025.1 Megastigmus dorsalis | reverse complement strand
ATGTTAAGAATATAGTGGCTTCTGGTCACGCACTTATGCTTTAACGCATAGGCTTGTCTTTGGAGAGCTACCGCACGTTGTGATATGCTTTGGAAATTATAAACGGAAGGAATACAATGTTTGTATCGATCTTATAAACCCCTAATTTGATTTTTCTATATTTCGGCATTTTTAGCCATCTGAATTTTTTATTCGGCATTTTTACTTGTCTGAATTCTTATTTCGGTATTATTACTTTCATTCCTTTTATAATCTGAGATTTTACTTTTCTTTTAATAGACCCATCGTTTTGTTTTTATACCTTAAATATATTTTCGGCTTTTTGAACCATTCGGCGAAAAAGAATTCGTCAACATTATCCTTTCGGTAAACTTAACTTTCGGTAAATTATTTTCGGCATTTTTACCCATCGGTAAATTTACTATTCGGCAAATATAACCCCACCCGACGAGACAGACTTTCTTCGATACTTAGAGTTTTGAAGTTGTTACAACTTTAACGAGCAAAAATTTTGCATTTCATATTAACCCTTTAATGCCCTATGTAGCAAATTTGTTACATTCACTATAACGTTGATAAATCTTAATAAATAAGTAAAACATGTTTCGGTACATAAGGGATCCTTATAAATAGGCCAAATGCTACCCATTGACACATTTTTTACATTAAAAAAAATTGTTTTTTTTATTATTGTAATAAAATATATGAGAATGTGTGACAGAGTGATGAAGTTTCATTAAAAAAAATTAGGTAAAAATTTTTTTTTTACTATGATATCGTAAAATCTTGTTAAATAGAGTTTAAATAATGTAGTGCTTGTATATTTAGTTTTGTAGTCTGATAATTATAGAAATTACGATTTTTCAACATCGAATGTTACATATTTGTGACAATGGCCGTTTAAGCTATAACATCAATAAAAATTGGCTACACTTGCTCAGCCGTATACAGTATTCTTGATTCCCAAATATATTTTTCTTAAATTTTTTCTTTTTCTGGAGTCTTCTGGAAAATAGAATATTGTCGCATAATCAATTAAAATTTTTAATTATTTTATCATCCACGAATATAAACTAATAACCTATAGATGGTGCTTTAAATCGATTTTTTCAGTGAAGTCATTTATTATTCATTATTCGTATTCTATTCGTATAACTTGCTAAGATTGGCAGGCATCTTTTCTCGTGAACATCCACTCATACTTATCGAATTCATAAATGATAAAATATTACACTTTTAAAGTTCATTAATCATTCATTATAATTCTGATATCAATAAAATTACAGGCCCTCGATACAACTCATGTACTGAACAACTGAACAATACACGAGTAATTCATAATTATTAGATCGAATAATAAATTACAATTACGAAATAAGTAGTTGCATATTTGTACGATATTTTTTTAAATTACATTTTATTAAATTGTGGTAAAAATTTTGCTATTCCTTAAAAATTTATTTTATACTATGTAAAAGGCTGTTAGGCTAAAAATTTTACACGTGAACCGTTTTGCATTTTGTCGTTTACGTACAAAAGGACGACAGCTCAGGGCGATAGCTTAATCGGGTTTAAAAGGGCAATATTGAAGAATTTAGTCCAAAAAGGTGATAACTTGCTAATACCCATTTTTCTTCCGACTTTAAAGAGCTAGTTTTTACATGATCAGGGTAGCAAAGACTTTTATTTATTATTTTTTTTAAATACTCTGTGAAGTTTCTTTCATCATTTAATCATAGCGATGTAGCACACGGTTTCTTAAAAGTTTTAGGTAAATCTTCATAACTTTGGTAAGAAACTGAATAGCAAATTTTTAGAAATTAGTAAATATAAGCTTATTCTTTCTAATTCTTAGATTTCTTGAATTTCTTTATCCTATTTCAAATTTTCATAAAATTGTAAGTGATTGAAAACATAAAACAAAATTTCCTTGACATAATTTGTTCTCTTATACCTTTATTATAAGTACAAAATTTAACGATGACATTTAAAGAGAAAAAGGAGTTCATGATCACTTTTTTATTATTTTTTATTCGAAAAAGTTCTTTTGTTAAACTAGCCATAGACTTTTGAAAAGAAAATGATATAAAGAAATTCGTATTTTAAAATTATTAACTTTTATGTTTGTCAATTATGATATAATCTCTTATAGCAGTTATTGAAATTAAGAAATAAATAAAATAAGTTGTACAAAGCATTTGAAATATTTATTTTCATGAACCGATTCCTGTGTATTGCCGCAGGCAAATCCGGCAAAAAGAAACGCAAACATGGCCCTGGTGTTCTAAGAGGTGGCAAAAGCGGTGGAAAAACTGCACGACTTCTGGTGCGTAAAGGCAAACCTAATCAGAGATCAGGCAGAAAAGAGAGCGACCGAAGTGATGAAGGTAAAGGTACGGATGCCGGGGGTAGACAGAAGTTTCGAAGAAAGTGCACCAAGTACCAAACGAAAAAGCGAACTACTGCGGCATCACCGAAATCATAGACATCGTAAATATCTTTGGATAAGTTTGCTTGCTTCTCAGTGATTATGATTACAGCTATAATGAGCCAAAATCAATAAATTTTGCTGCAAAGCTGATCGATAATAAATTATGCACAGTCTTGCTAATATGTCCAGGGCAAAGAATTTACTATAAGATGTGTAGTATTGAATGAAAATAGGTGCTAAATTGCATTGTTGAAATTTATTTCATTCGAAATGAATGTTTCTGAGTATGACGTTCCATTGTATATGTTATTTATTGAAGTTTTTTTTTCGCTACGTTCCCTTCTATTTCATGAGAGTCCCTTAAGAAACTGAATGTTGCTATTGCATTGATGTACTGACTCTTATGAAATTAGATTGCAAACGCTAGAATATTTCATTTTATAATTGAATCTCCGAGAAAACTTGATCCCTTAAATAGATTAACCTAGAATATGAATACTAGATAAATAATGTAATAAAATCCATAAGCTGGCCACTATATGATTTTTATTTGAAATATAGACTTGGTCCTTTTAGCTTTTAAAGCTTAAATCGTTGACAAAACTTAAAACTTTATATTTCTGGAATGATAGATTCTACTAGCAACAAAAAACTTTACTTTAATAAATTTAACAATAAGATACTTTATTATCAGTTTTACAGTTCAAGTTACCACTCGAGTTTATGAAATTAAATTTAAGTGTTGCTATATACAACCTAATTGGTTTGTACCTAAGTACCTAAGTACAAACCAATAAATATTTTAAAATGAAAAATAGCGATAAATCTTCCTCTACACAATGTACCATTATACTGAGACTTACGAAAATAAATTTTCTATTTAGTTTTTTTAAATACTATTTAAGTTAACGCATCTGTACAGTTTTACCGTTATTGTTATTATGTTTTGTAAAGTTATTGACATTTACCTAAGTAATAAATTTTATAAAAGTTGCTACATCTTTTTTTTGTATTTATATACTTTTCATATTACATTGTTAAGCCATTTATCTTATAATGTATATACATTATTGTACTCAATAGAATTAATAAAAATTACTAAAACCGCAGTGTAAGTTGTTTTAACTTTTTTTTCTTATATTTATGGGGATTATTTAATAAGCAATTAATATATTTTTGATATCATAGCTGAAAAAATCGGGTTCATGAACTGTATTCAATCCGTAAAATTTAATTTTACGGATTGAACTGTATTTAATTCGTAAAAGTTTCAAAGTATATATAAAAAAAACTCCCTGATCCAAATTTTTAGCCCCCTAGGTGTCACCTTGGAGTCCCTAGCCTGAAAAGTGAATAACTTACTCTTAATTTTTTCCTGCTTATATATATATGTGTGTGTGTGTGTTGTAACGGTTTGCTTAATTGTATTTTTGCAATAATGTTTAATAAATAATCCTCTCCAATCGATCTCGACTTGGAGTCACTCAGCAGGCTATAACTTATTTGACGCAAGTCGGCTTGATGTGCTGGCAAACTCTGTTAACTTGGGAAGTCGGCGAAAATCCGACTTCACTTTAGTGTGTTTAATTAAGATATCAAATTCAATCTAAGAAAAGCTAATATGTTGCAAATTTCATACAGACTTCTAGCAGGTCAGTACATACGGGAAAACCCTTACGCGACAGCGGCGGCGGCGTGCAGTTCTTATATTAGAAAAAAAGGAAGAAATATCTCGTAAAGAAAATTCATGGTTAAATAATCAACAAGCGTATATTCTGAGAGAAATAAGTACAATAATATCCGCGAAAAGCACGCACTAAATGATCCTGCAGGTGACACGTTCACATGCAGTCGCACCGTATAGAGAGAGAGAGACCCTACTCTTAATAAATGAACTCTGTGAGAGTACAATATCAGCAGCTGTCCCCTGGGGATGGAAGGATGTAGCCAGCACACTCTCCTTGATGTAGTTTTTTCCCTAATCTTTATCACCATCATTCAGGCAGCGCAAGGCGTTCACCTGATGATTCTCACATCCACATTCGTAACACGAATAATCACGTAAAAAAAGATAACCGGGCGAGAAAATCTATTCTGCGCGCGGAACGATGGCCGCAACGAATCTAATCTCTATATCCGCGCGCGCGACAATTAGTCCCCGCGGATCGCGTCTCTCACTCGCACTCACGCACTTAAGCGCTCGTTCTGTCCATTTCTCTCACGCGGTCTCAAGACACCGTCCGCGGCGCGCGCACCGCGCTCATCCTCGCTTGACTGATAATATATGCCACTGTACACGGAGAAACCTTTGGGACAACGGTTAAGCCTGTTGGTATAACAGTTGCGCTAAATGTAGGAACAAACGAGCGATATTCCGAAAAGCGTAGCGACTGTCCCTTGTTGGGTGAACGGTTACCCCTACATGGTGTACTGACTGTCTCTACAACACAGATACAATAACTCACCTTGAAGTAGGGACAGCAGTTATACATTTGCGTGGTGTAATATTGTTCAGCGCACTGCACGGATACATCACGATTTTGATGCTCGCGAGGATAATTGACAATTTTATTATATTATTATGGACGCGTTTCTTTCCAAATATCGTTGGGGCTATTTGAAAGCGACTTTTACAATTAAGTATATATCACATTTTTTCATGCATATTTTATATAAAGTATGATCACAGGTGTACATAACCTTGCAACATAACCTCTTTCTGTGATAATTGAATGTTTACTGCATAATTTATTTAAGTGTTTTTTTAAATAATTTATAAATGTTTAATAGGTGATAATAATACTTGCGTTATTAATTTACTAAATCCAGTTATACATTTTATATTTTATGAAAACTAAAAGCAAAATTTTATTCAAAACAATTCAAAGAAATTATCCTAAAAATGTTAAATAAATCTATTAATTAAGTATGTGCCAGGTTTTAAACATAATTCTATATTATAACTATTAAAACAGAGTAAAGGTCGTAAAATTAAAAGAATAGCAAAAGTATAGACTGATACAATCAATCAACGAAACGTTAATCTGATGCAGTAGGTAAATGCAATATATTACTCTTAAATTTTTTTAAATAAATACACGTTAAAACAAAATAATACTCGAATTCTTTGAAATTATTATGTCAATTGATATAATATAATATATTCAATTACGAAAACTGAAAAGTTACAATATGTGCAGACGGCGCGCGGTAGCACGTTATGATAAACTATAAAATTGCGTAAGGGCGAAACTTTGTCTCATTTGTAGGGACACTGGCTCTCCCTACACTATTGGGCAGCAGTTACTCCTCGCGGATTTATAATGGTTACGCTAAATAGCGCGCAGCAGTCGCGCTTTCGACCGGTGGCGCCGCTACACCATGGCTGATGCAACGGTTGTCCCAAAGGTTTCTCCGTGTATATATAAATTGACTGACCACTTTTATCGCAATTTAAGTCACTCTAATGAACGGGAAGAAATTTTATTTATTTTAGCATGTATTGTAAGGGTTCTATTTGGCATGTATTATAAGGGAAAAATCGAGTTTATATCATTTTTAACCTTGACGCACCATTTAGATCCTATTTTGATTGTCACGAAAAAACGCTAAAAGTTACATTGATATTCTGTGGTTTAAAGTTTGCCATTTGATTCCTTTAATATTAGTTTGAGGTTAGAAAATTTTGATGATTTTTGGTAAGGACTCCAAAAAATCTGGAAAATTCATGATGATGATTCAATTAAAATACAAAAAATTTGAATATTAAAATCGAATTCCCCAGTTTGGGTGTTATTCGCATGATAACACTATATATAGGCACTAAATCTATGTCAATTTCAATTTTTAATAATTAGTGGCAAAAATCCAGATCCTGGATTTCCACCTGGATTCACCTGGAATTCCAGCTGGAAATCCAGGTAGATTTTTTAAACAGGATTAGAACCTAAAATACGACTTTTATGATTTTTTTCAGATTTTTTGGAGCAATACAGCGAGCAGAAAAAAGTAAACTATAAATTAGTCACTTTTTAGGCTAGAAATCTCAAGGTAACATATAAGGGGATAAAAATTTGTATCAAAATCTAATATATCTTTTCACGCCGCTTAGGGGTTAAAGATTTTAACCACATATAAGAACATAACAAGAACAAATATAGGTAAACTTTTTTTATTGAATGTGACGGGAACCATATTTAAGCTTAGTAAATAGGTATTTCTTTAACTTACTTAAATATGCTTTAAAACTATTGAAAGAAATATATATATGAATGTACGAATTATTCAGTGCATGTATATAATGTAAAATGCTGGATTTACAGTAATTTCCTTCATGCTTATCGAAATTTTTCTAATTATTATGCATAGAATACCATTTACAAAATATTTTATTACTAACTCATAGAAAAGATGTACATAAAATAAGAAAGTGCTGCTCGCAAAATCTGAAAATAAAATATTCAATTATTAAAATAGGGTCCTACAACAGGTGAGGATAAAGCTCGATACTAATTTCATGTAAGAATACTCCATTATTTTTCATAATTTATTTTTTAATTTACTAATTTATATTTACAAAATCAATATTTTACATCAAAGTAAAACTAAAATATTACTTATATTCAGTTCTAGAAAAACATCTTGCAATTATAATTATTTAAATATTTATAATTATACAATATCTTAGTTTTCAGTGGGTTTATTTTATCTAAGAAAGTATATTTTTATTAAGGTGGATCCAACGTTTTTTAAAATCCTTAAAAAAGAAAAAAGAAAAACACGTATCTGAAGCTTAAACATTAAGCTTTTTATGGATATATTTTTGATTGAGGTCCTAGGCTCTTATTTAAGTGGTGTAATTTAGCGTATCTTCTGTGCTCTAATAGAATTAAGAAACTATAAAAGTATAATTTTTTTACATAAAAAAATGTCAATTACCATCATAGTATTAGAGAAAACTTCAATTCGTAGACAAATTTATAATTAAAATATGCATTAAAGTACAGTTTTATACATATTCTTCGTAAATATGTATATTTAGCTTTCTGAAAGAATCTATATTTTTATATTTAAGCGAAAATTGAAATAATGCATTTAAGAATGTATATCTCCATAAGAACTCATAATAATTTTTTTAATTTCACAATTTTTTTTTCAAAAAATTTAAGTCGTTAATTCCTTCCTCATATTTTGCACACACGTATCCCAGGTAGCATGTTGTCATCGATTAGACATCCTATAGACAACTACCGTAGGACATGGGATATCTATTTGGATGTCCTTATTTTATCGAAAAGTATACCAAAAAGACTTCTTGAATCTACACTAAATAATGTCTTCAGAGACGTCAATATGATGACGTATTGGATGTTTGAAAGATATCTAAATGTATGCCAATCAGAAAAAAAATTTGTTATTTAAATAAATAAATTTAAAAAAAAAAATTGATCGTGATGATGACTTGTAGATGTCTATTTGCTGGTTTCATTGATACATTAAATGTCTAAAAAGTGTCCAAATGGATGTCAAATATATAACACTAGCACCCCCCTAGCGCGAGTACTCCGCCGGCCGACCGCGGCACGTCGTTGTTCCCCTATATTACTACGCAACGCGTATGCAAAATAGTCTCTGATTTATTTTTTTTAATAATTTATGATATATTTTAATACAAAACCTAGCCTATGTTACTCCACGATGCCAAAAATATATCTTATCAAAATTTTGTTGTAATCGGTTAAGTAGTTTTTGAGATTTTGTGACGTGTACAAAAAAACACTGTGTCTTTATTATATTAGTATAAGAATAGTATAAGAATAAGATAAGATTTAGTTACGTAATCGTTTGTAATGATAACATATAGATAACTTATAGATATTGGATTGGATGTCTTTTTGTTATTGGAAAACGGTCAGTGAAAGGATAACGCATATTGGATGACTTTTTGGCCACAATAACGTATACGGCTTTTAAATCTTATAAGGTACAAAAATAACACTTAACGATTTATATGCATTGAATATTAATTACTATTGAATATTAATTGCTTCTAGATTTTTCATACAATATAAGATTTGCATGGTGCATTATTATAGTAAAAATCAATATTGACCATAAATAATAAAAACATATGTTCCGTAGTATTGATAATTATATTTATGAAAATATGAATAATAAATTGTATTTATTATATTACACATTAACTAATTGTAACGATGAAGCCTAGCTTACTTTTCAGTGAATCTAGAATATATGATAAATATTATCATTCTTCATAAAAGTTTATAATAATTAAATAAATCTTATATTAAAAAAATTATACAAATTAAAATAAATCTACTACTAAATAGTCGGAAGCACTAACTCGATTTGGTTCTTGTAATAAGAGGACTTGATGGAGTACCATTTTCATATTTTTCAGATCAGCTTTTTTTATCTTGAAGGACATTGTTAAAGATTAACTATGAAATTAGAAAGTTTGAAATAAAAATTATATAATAAAATCAATTACATTTTTATTGTATTAATTGTTGAGTAGATAAATAAAACATGTTTAGATACCCAATAAACAAAATGTGCTATCTAAAAGATATTCACGTTTGAGTAGAAGATGTTGATTCTGTTGGACAGAACTCTTGTGCATCTTCCAAATTTTCTTCAGATACTTTCTTGAGTTTTTCATAACATAATCCACACATATCCTCTTATATCCTTGTTTTTATACTTATCAGACATCAATAATCCATTTACTACATCACCAAACAATTTAAATGACCGCTTACTGTCTTTATAGACAAACTTTTTATGAACACCATCTAAATCTGGACATCTCTAATAGATCTTGTGACACGAGTATTTCGCCATCTATCGGTAACGTGCGAACTATGCTTCCCCTCACATAATAATACTAGTAGCAGAATATCCTATTACATGCCAATCAATATTCTACTAGCAAAGTTGAAAATTTGGTACATTTCGATACTTGTATGCGAAACAGGCGATTCTGACAAGGGTAACTTGTCGCCCGAGCTAACCGAGGATGAACAAGCATGAGAAGGCGAGTTTCGCGCACGCCGTTAAAAAAAAATATATTATTCCACTACTATTTATTACGCTGCTGCCGTACGAAAATATTTTCCGTTTGGGCAATGCCAAGAAACTGTACTGGCTACTTCAAAGTGTTTGTATATCCCTACTCCCACTTATATACATACATTTATACACAAACTCAAATGTACTTTATTTTACTTCTATTTATTTTAAATGCTGATTTATACCGATTCTTTTACTCATTTCTACGTTGAGAAATGATTTACCCGTTTTAAAATTATTATGATACGAGCTTATATTTAACACATATTGTCTTTACGAGGCTTTATCTCCCTAACAGAGCAAAATGGCATATAGCCACTTGACTAAAAAAAAACTTATTTTGACTTGAAAAACATTTTTCAATTTGGTAAAAATCGAAGGAGGGGTTTTTAAGAAAATCGAGTTTGAAAAAAAAACGCCTTTTTTCTGTTTTTTCCATTTATCTCAGAGAGTTTCGAAGCAATTTGAATTTAAAAAAAAAACTAGGTGAAAACTGATAAAATTCTGCACATTTTGAAAAAAACGTTGAGATAGAGTGACTTGAGCGAAAAAAGACGGCAACTTGAGAAAAAGGTGTATTTTCATTTTCGGAATAACGCTGTTACGATGTAAATATTGTCATGGCGCCACAGAGCACCATAAATTTTATTCGGAAAAATGAAAAATCACATGTCTCATAAAATTCAAAGTAGTTAACATTCCAAAGTTTGAAAACAATCAAGGAGCTCGATTTTTTTTTGTTCGTTGAATCCATATGAAATAACCCATAAATAACTGGAAATCGACAAAGTATGGATGTCTGTTTGGACAAGACTGCTACCTGGGATAGTTATGTATGATAGCTATAATTATGAATTTTTTCGACGAATTTTATATTTTTTTAATAAGTTGCTGAACACACCTTAATAAATAAATTTTGAACAGAATTATCGGAATAGTGAGGACCATTCTGATCGTGTTTAATTTTTTTATTCCAACTTCACATAAAATAAAACGTATTTTCAGCTTAATATTTCTTGTACTCATCGATAGTGGGCGCTATAAACTAATAAAATAATCCCTTGGAATCAAATAAAGCTGTTATAAATAAAAATATATAACAGTCAAAGCAGAAGACTATTCAAATGTACAAAATTTAGTATAAGTCAATTTTTATGATACAATTAGTCATATATTTAGTTTTAACCGAGTAGCCAGAGATTTTAAAGTCCTAAATGGTATTTCTGTGCAAATTAAAATTCACAACAAATTAAGAAAAATATTTGGACATTTTCGAAAGATTATATGTTAACTGAGCTTACATTTGCGGCAGTTTCGTAGTTTAATACCAAAAAAGGACCAGCTGTAAAACGACATGGAATTCGAGTACGCATTATCATAAATTGTACGCAATACTGAGTTTTTAATGGCATCGCATACCAACCGCATGCATATCTGCAATATTTATTTAAATTTTAAAATTCAATTTCCAGCAGATTAATTACAAACAGTTACAGATTGGTTACAAGCTGGTATATTTTTTCCATACGTACATAGATGTAGATAGGCCAGTGCTGTAATCGGTAATCATCTGAGCTGGATAGCTTATAAAAAACAGGTAACATACCCCTCCTATCCAAAAAGTGCCAACTCTTATCACATCGATATAATCTCCAAGAATGTTCATTATCTAAAATACAACACCAAATAATATATTAATTCAGATTTTTCTAGCTAATGCTTCTTAAATTGAAACTAATATTCACGTTAACGGTTATAATACTAAGACAAAACACAGTTACGAAAGTGGTAATAAAAAAGCTCTCATTATAGGATGCTTGAAGTTGTTTGGAGGCTCTGAAATAAATATTCTTATTGAATTTAAGAATTAGTAGGACAGATATAAAGAGTACAAAGACATCTATACTCAAGGCATTTTTTATGTATTTCTACACATGACAAAACGACTTTGTGAATTTCATCTGCTATATCTTTTAAATCACATGAATCATCCATTTCAGAAAGTTCAAATGCTTTATTCAGACGGTAACTGAAAAGTATGAAAGCAAACATTAGTATTTTATGTATTATTGGTCTACTATATTTATATACCTATATTAGAGTACATAAATTTACAATATTTTCATCCGCAAGCAAAGTTGCTTACTAGCTTAAGGGCATGTGATAGTCCTACTTTACCGACATCACAGTATTTTAATTCAAGTTAAAACCGGTGGGATTCATTGGGACTTAGCTTTCTCTAACTTAACCATTTATCCCAACGTACATGTATTATATAATTTATAAATATATTAAGTAATAAAATCTATTTAATACTATGTATTCAATAATATAAAATTTCATTAAGTTTTTATTATTGTTATAAATATATTATTTAATTTTATTATTTATTATATATACTGACAAATTTTCAAATCATTTTGTGTAGTTAAAAAAAAAATAGAATGTACAATTCTTTTATCAACATTGCATACACAATATGCTTACTTATTAACCTTAACTATTAAAGATAGAAATTAATTTCTGAAATAAGTCTACGTCAGCATCTCTCAATAATAATGTAGACATTATGTGTTTTTTTTTTATAAATTTTCTGATAATGAAATTATATAAAAAAGTTTAAAAAGCTAGTAAAGTAAAAAACCTAGTGACTGGGTACATAATAGCGTGTACTACTATTTACTGGACACCCCAGTGTTTGGACGCTTTTCTAGGTTGTGATTGGTCGAATGCGTCCAGACATTAGTGCTGTCCAATCATTAACAATTGTCAATCAACAAGGTCATTTACCTTATTAGTTTTAGCATAACCTTCTAAAATAAGAACCTATTATATTATTTGAGTATATATATTATATAATAAATTAATAATTAAATTTTATTTAAATAGAATGGTACCGAAAATTATAAATAACAAAATTAATGATGTTTTTTTACACTTCAAAAATAATTTAAAAAATGAAGGTTGTTGACTACGTAAATGATAAAAAATTCAACGGAGTATTCACAATGACAGCGTTCCAAAGGAGGTTGCCCACGAGATTGGAATTAAAAGTAGAGTGTACGGGCAACATACGAAACCTACATCATTATTTAAAACATCTAAAGACATTCAATTTAAGAAAAAGTTTGGCACCACTACTTGAAGGGAAAGTTGATAAAAACTTAATACAAAAACAGTGTCTTTCTATTCGTCTGCTTCTATTTTAGCCTAATAAGCATAGGGAATAATTAACTCGGCCTTTTTTCATATATTTCCAAATTGAAAAAATCTTTTTCAAGTCTGTAATACGATACAGTGTATTCTTTAAATTGGAATACATCGAAAAGATATCTTTTTGCGTCTTCTAGAATACACTATAATGAGGTCTTTTGGTAATTTCTTAAAGAGATCATAATAAAGATGAAATAACGATTGATATAATAAATTTATTGATCGTTATGGAATATATATTGCATAACGTGATTATTTTCAATTTTTCAAATATTGTAATTTGCAAATTGTGTGTAAATTCAAAAATTGCAAAATTCAAAATAAACTCGTTTTGTAATACATTCCATGACGTCAATAAATTCATTACATCAATTGATAATATAAAAGGAATAATGAAGTCATCATTTTATTATGAAATAACGATATTTCATAGAAATAGAAGATTTCCTAAAAAAATTTCCATACAAAATTTCACATTCGTGCTATTTTTACTGACTTAATGTTAAAGGAACTGAACTTATTCGCCAGAAAGAACCTTATTAACCTGAATATTTGAGATAGAATCTTTTTGATCTAAAAAGTAGAAGTGAAACCTTTTTTCCATTGAGTCAAAAAAAAAAATACGTTAAAGACTGTTATAGAAAGGGAGAAATAGACCAAAATTATACAGAATCAACCTTCCGTGATTTATGAATGTCACATTAGATGTAATACGGTAAATAACTAATTCAATTAAAATTCAATGATGTGTTTAAAATGACTTTAATACCTATAATTTAAATTTAAAATTTAAGTTTAAAATATTTAGATTTAGCTTAAATTGTTAAGCAATATTTATTAAATGAATAATAATGAAAGTAATCTATCAAATGTATTTTACCTGACAATTTTCAAAAGACCAACAACGTGAAATGAGCTGTTGATATAAGTGCAATCCACAGCCAAGTTTGCATATGCTGTTACAATAAGCACGCCAACTGTATGAGCATAAAGGTAGAAAAAATACTCTTGTTGATCAACGTAATATTGGGCATAGTAACAAAGTCGCATTGGGCGAGATTCATTTAGTGGTAAGATGTAATTAAGAACAATCGGCGCAAAAGCCATAAAAGAAGTAAAGAATGCAGTTTCTGCATAAACACAGACTGCAAAAAAGGAATAACATTATTCAATGTAGACTATTCAATAAATAGAATAAAAAAATTTAATAATTAAAAAAATAGTACATTTTGATACTAGTGCGAGAAACAGGTGATTGTAGAATGGGTGTAATTTATCACTTCGTACTAATTATCGATACTCTACACCCGTGCTAGGCTCGTCTGCTTCGCGTACCTGTATATTTCTTGCGCGGAACACACTCAGTTATTGCAATCTTATATGAATTCGCGCAAGTTAAAAACAACGCACGTTTGATACACGATGTGCTAAAAAATAGGTTTTTGAGGTAGCAGATTATATTTTTTTTACGTTATCAAAGTCAAAGCTTTAAAATTTTGAAACATTGCAAAGATAAATTTAGCGCAAATGAATTCAGTGCAAAAAATAATCCTGGACATTTTCATATTCCAAACAAGATTTGGGTAAATTACGTTTTATATTTATCTTACATATATATTATTTACCTGCAAAAAAAAGGTTTGTATTGTATCCAATCTTAACATTTTGAGTTAAAATTTGCTGTTCTTCAGGATGTACCATTGTTTTCCAATCCAACGTGATTAGTTCATACAGGCTTCGAAGCTAAGATCCAATTGAAATAAATGATAAATAAGCAAAAATTAAAAAGTAAATCGTCGTTATTAAAATCTTGATTTCATTTAATATTTGTAATTATAATAGCTACAAATTGTCGGCTCCATGAAAGAAGGTCCTATCTCTACATTTTAGCATCGAACCGATGAAATGTTTATTATACTATTTCCATAAAATGTTTGTCTCAAATTGTGACAATTACCTTTTTTTCAGTCATTATACTGCTTATGTACTTTGATAATGATACTACGAAAAAGAGAGTACCGGTGATATTTTCAAAGATAACGATCATGTTCATTTTCGGTGCATAGAATTCTTCAATCGTTCTTATTATCTAAAAAAAATTATTATATGACTTTTTTAAACAGTATCAAATGGTCAGTATTATTATTTATAGAAATTGTATATTATATTCAAACCGTGTCGCTCATCAATAAGGTATAAGAAAAAGAACAATGGTAATAAATACATTTAAAAATATGGCAACAAAACTGTGACATTCTATTAATAACCTATAAATTTTCATTTTAAAAAATAATTAAATTAAAGGCTGAATAATTTAGCAAAGTATTTTGATGAAAAGTACATCATATCAATTTTACTATCAGATAAGTTATAACGGTATAATTCTATCTTTCTTTGCTAAGCGATGAAAGAACACTTTTTAAATAAATAAGAAACTGCCGTGAGGCAGGGAGAGAGATGGGGTGGGAGATAATTTGGTTTCAAAAATTTACATTATTCTATTTTCAAAAAATTACGTACAATATATAATTATATAATCTCCTTTTTTATAAGTAGTATGTTCATACTTATTTTTTAAAATTAAAGATATTTTATAAAATTGGGAACGTACATTTCTAGATGAGGCGCATTATATTCGTTATTATCAAAGTAAAGAAAGCATCATTGTATGCGAACTCACTGTCAAAAGTAGATGGGCATTAAATGAAACATCAATAGGATAAGATACCCAATTAGTGACATATTAACCCTCCTGCGCAGGAGTTATTAGAGCAAAAGTTGCTTCCAAATGCAGTAATCGCAATTTTAAATTAGTCGAAAATACGACTTTGCTACATTAAAATATCATATAAGCATAAAAATAAAAATTTCTATCTATACAGCATTGATTTACAGTTCTTAAGAGTGCTCCTCAGTGCGATTGATGCGCCATCTACCGTTCGTAGTCTATTTTTATTAATTTTGGTTATTTAAATCAATTATAAGTTAATAACAAAGTTTCGGCATCTACAATAGGTATTTAAGATTATTTTACAAAAGGTTTCATAAACTTAAGTGCAGAAACAAAGCAGTTATCTTGTAAGTAAAATAGAAGTCGATGGGTAGATCAATTCAAAAATTCACGTGCAGTTCTTACAAGATCATTGCTTTATTTCTTCAGTTAAATTCGTGAAACCTTTTGTAAAATAATCTTGAATACCTATTGCAGATGCCGAAACTTTGCTATTAACTTTTACAGATTTTAAACAGCTTAAATTAATAAAAATAGACTTTGAACGATAGATGGCGCATCAATCGCACTGAGAAGCACTCTTAAGTTTTCATTTAAGCAGTCATAAATATATCTAAACATTAAAATTATTACTTATGTCGACTGTGCTCTACTATAAACTGACAAAGATCTTTCCATCGGTCTTACAGTCTAATCAATATTCATGGGCAATCAGATTGCCCTTGTTTACAATCACCCCCGAAGAATCTGAAATAAACTTATATTTAAC
>UELU01141014.1:0-15102 GCA_900490025.1 Megastigmus dorsalis | reverse complement strand
CTGCAGGAAGGACCCGCACTGCTTCTTGTGCAAAGAAGCAGGGGACGCGGGCCCAGACTGCAGACACGCCGCTGGGACCGGAGACTGCAAAGTCTTTAGGCGAGCGCTACAGGAGGCGAAGAGAAAACCGAGGCGAAGGTAAACCTGCCTTGGAGGAGAACGAGAAGCCCGGATGGGTGAAGATACAGAGGACGACATGACGAAACAGACACGACAGACACGTAGGACATAGACACGCCGGCCGGCCCGAAGTAATGTGCACAACAGTCCCGGGTCGGTTTGGTGAAGAGGGTGGATTTTACAGTTGCTTGCTCCTCGGCTGATTTATCAACCGCGGATCAAAGAACTGGGGGTTCGGGTTTAGCTGGCCGGACGCTGACGGATGCCTCGGACGTGATGGGTCCCACCCATTCCGGCCCTGACTGACGGCAGTCTTCTGGTTGGCTCACGGGCGGGTGACGGCCCCGAACTCGATGTATCTGACCTCGGGAGCGGGATCTGGAGCCTGTCTATAGTCGCGAAGCGATTTTTCCCTTTTTAACCACCATAAAAAAAAAATTAAAAAAAAATAATAATAATATGCTATTCAAATGGGTAGAAGATTAAAATATGTAAAAATTTAAATTGGTTGTATTGGTTTTACTATCGGAAACATAAAAAAAAATAATAGCAATGATTAGTTTCTGTACAGGGATGAACTGATGCGAAATACAATGTAAGATTCGATTAATTTTAGTAGGGAGCGATAGAAATTAAAATAATATATTATAACACTTATTAGTGAATATAATATTTTCCGCAGATCTGCATTTATTTCGCTAACGCATTATTTTTTGCTGTATATGAAGAATAGTAATTTTAAATGTTATTATAATAATGTATATAATTGTAAGAAATAATTATTACGTATTTTAGTTCGAAAATAGTTTTCGAACGTATTTGTTTGTATGAGATTTCCCAGGCTTATTTTGAAGCATTTTCTTGAACCGATTTTAATGGCCCTAGCAGAACGTTCGTTATCGCGACCAGATGTTGAGTTTTCCTCGAACGTAAGATTTGTATTTTTTTGAACGTCACATTTTCCCATAGGCATTGCTTTCTTTCTTTCTCAGTCTGCTATCGCTCGATGTTACACTTAAGATTAAATTATGACTAAACAGAAAAATATAAGGAGCGGAAAAAGGAATGCTGGTGGTCCTAAATACTGAGTCTATTATCAAGTTTCTCGGCGCTCGCTCTTCGCTCGCTTGGTGCCGATTTTTATTACCCTAAGGGGCCTGTACGTGTCATATTTCGGGTTGTGCGTTGCTTGTATTTTTTCCAAGAAAAGCGTCTTCGACTTTTCTTTTTGAGCGATAATTCGACTATTGATAGATTTATACTTTCTCTTATCGTGACGTAGTGCAAATGGAGGGTAGAACTGGAAGTTCGAGGAAAAGAAAATTTTTAAATTTTACTACGATCTACCCGACGTTACACTATTAAAATTCTGCACATTTTCAAAAAAAGAAGAGTTAAGTATGCCTTTTTATATTCGGAATAACGCTGTTACGATGTAAATTTTGACATGGCGCTCCAAAAATCTTTTTCGGAAAAATGAAAAAACACGCACTAATGAAATTCAAAGTAGATTAACATCCCAAAGTTTTAAAAAAATCGAAGTGGTCGATTTTGTTGTACGTTGAATCCATATGGAATGGGCCATATCTAAATAATTTACATACTTAAAAATTGTGACCGTTATTTAACTGGGGGGAAAAACGCTAACGGATCCGAACTGATCAGGGGTGCGATCCCTCGCGAGATCCGCACACGTGACCTCACTTACTCTTCTGGGATTGCCGATTTTATACTTAAGGGCACCTGGCAATCGCCTTTCTCCCAGCTACTTGGACCCTCTCTCCCAGAGGAGATCCGCAAACGGACGCTGACGACGAAACCCACGAAGCTCTTCTCGGCACTCTCTGCTGCTCCGAACTCGGTCGACGAAAAAGACTACACGAACGTACACGGACGGCACAACGACGGCATGCGAGGGGGAAGGGAACGTCGCCACAGGTTCGATAACGCAACACACTGTTATTTCGAATAAACGGAATAATATATATATTTATTGATAGGAAAAGAAAACAACTGCGGTCTTTCCGACCTCTTCCTCGCTCCTCCGGCAAATACTCTGCTTCCACTCGTCCTGGTGTTGAAGCGCGTCCTCCGATTTTCGATGATGGCGGCCCGAAATGACGCCGAACACGCGAGAGAGAGATATGACGGCGCGGGCCTGTCGAACTAGTGTTCGCGCACAGGCCGAAATAAACCACTTAAATTACTCTTTAACTCGGAGATGACCCTGAATAATGCCTATCCGTTGTCCTGGACCCTCGCAACTCTCCCAGGCAGAGGAACCAAAAAGGCGCGGTGTCGTCGTCCGCACGTGGCACAACTTCCACAAGAACAAAAGGGAAACATTTCTACAAAAAAGGCGTCTGGCTGCTGATGCTGCTGTCGACGAAATGGGGCGAGACGAAGCGTTTTCTACGCCTTGATGCTCTGCTTCTTCCGGCTTCTATCCTCGTGGCCTTCAATTATTGGTCGATACTAATCTAGTATCGACCTACTCCAATTACAGGGCCTTGACCTTCTTTTCTTATCTTGATTGGCTAGATAAGCCACTAGGGGTCAAGGCTACCACTGTTGTCTCCACCGGCGCTAGATTCGAAATCGTTAATAGCCCTCCATTGATTGGCTATCGATCGTTGCTAGCGCCCCCATCTGCTTTGGCCTCTAGTGACTATTAATTCGTCAGCGTGGCTCAAGCATGGGATCTGATGACGCGTGTGCTATTCTTCCTTCTCCTCTGTCTCACTCTACCGGCAATCTTCATACTAATGCTAGTTCCAGCGCGCTTTCTCTCGCTCCCACGCGCCTCTCTATCTTCTTAGCTCGTTCTCTCTCTCTTGCGCCTATGGCATGGGCACGAGGCGCTCTCTCTCGCACTCGTATGCCAGGTATAACGCGTTCTTCCGCGCCTATACCGTTGCCATAGTGCGCGCTCTCTCTCTCTCTCTCTACCGGCCTATCCACATGCTATCCATTCCACTCACTCTCTCTTGCGCCTTCAGCACGAGCATGGTGCGCTCTCTCTCTCTCGCACTCGCATGCCTAGTGTCCGTCCTTTCCTCTCTGCTCCATACCGAGATCATAACCCCAAAACTCATCCATTAATTCCTCTTTCTCCTTCCTCTCTTCCGGCTGGTGCACGACGTCGGTGCTGGTCGTCGTCGAAGCTCGACTAACTTTTCCCTCTCACGTTTTTCCCTTGGCACGGATTTACACCGTCACAAAATTATTAAAAAATAATATTATTTATAAGAGAATCAGTATTTGTGCAGTAAGTTTGGAATAAAATATATATCATAAAAATTTCATAAACTTTATATATTTTTAGATATTTATGTTAAATTTGTAAATTTTGAAAGTCTAACTTTATTTTTTTTAAAATAATCATTTTCTACTTAAAAGATACTGTAAATTCATTAAAAATAAAATCACATAATTTAGTGACTTTCGATCATAATTGGGGTTAAAAATTATTAAAGAATGTTGTTAATAGATGTGGTCAAATCCTCTAGTACAAATATATGTATAAAAAGCTTACCGTTTTTCTGCTGAATTCATCATTGATAAAACGAAATTGCGTTATGTTAGCTACTGAATCTTTCGAAATAAACGTTCCTATGTCTACTGTTGATGCATCCTAAAAACAAGTCGTAATTGATATTGAATCCATAAAATAATATTAAACTAATTAATTTAATGTAGTTAAAAAAGAATCACATGTAAAGTAGAATAATATTAAATAATTTAGTTATTATAAAGACTAATATGTGCGTAAATTATTACTTCAAGGACGCTGCTACCCGATTCATGTACAACTAACAAGGAGACTCCACATCTCTTGGATTACGAATTTACATTTTAAAGCACGAGCATATATATGCGTATGTAATTTCACACACCTAGAAAAATAGTTCTATCCTGTATCACCTCCATACGATATTTGGTTTACCGAAATATGCCAATTATAAGTTCCGTAACGTATTTCAAGAAGAAATTAATTAAACAAGCAATTACAGATTTAAATGCTTGTCAATTTTAAATTGGCATATCATGGAGACGAAAAATCGTATGGAAATGATACAAAATGGATTTTAAACAGTGCATTTAGCTTCTCATAAAGCCGTTTACCAAAAGAATCAATATAGTTACTTTTGATACAAGGTTACAAAGCAGGGGTTTTTGGCACTGGAATCCTATTTTTTTAACTGAGTGAGCTAAGCTCGACTTTTAGTGTTAGTTTTCTTCTTGTAAACCATAGAATCCGAAAGTTTTTAGCAGGAGTGTGCAAATCAGAGTGCTCTCTAGTGGAGAGTGCCCGAAATTCATGCTTTTTGCGAAGAAAACGAAAACAAAATATCGTGCTTGCACACTTAGAAAAAAAATTTGCTATTTCCTAATGGCGTGCATAAAGTACCACTTTACCACTTGCAAGAAAGCGGAAATTTAAAAATTCAACATAAAAAAAGCAAAAATAATTGAATATTAGATAAAATGTTGATTATATTTAACTATATTCTCTCTCTTATATATACAGAGTGACACAGCCCCAACGCACCACTTTTTGAACAAGTTTATTCGGAACTGGATAGAAATATAAAAGTGCTGCAGGTCTCATTCGATGTTATGTTGCCAGCAGAGTTCAATGGTATAGCCAGAATTAATGTAAAATTTTTGGTTCAAAAGATAAAAAATTTATTTTTCGAAAAAAAATTTTTTAGCGAATATTTCTGCCATATTCTTGTAGACGGAATAAAAATAAGTCGAAATAGTCAGTTTTGGTTAGCGATAATATTTTTATCCATTCGTAATAAATATTAGAAATATTTATTATTCATCGTCGTTGTTGAAATTACGGGACTAAAATGACCGTTCCAGTTGGGTTCGTCGTCGTCACGTTACCGAGCGGCGAGCAAAGTGCGGCAACTTCACTTCGGCCGCCGATGATTTCGGAAAAAAGTATTTTTAAGGTTACGGAGAATATCGACTATACGTTTTATCATTTTATTGATATCGCCAACAAAATAGGAATAGAGGATAATAGATGGCGGTAGATGAATATTTCCAGCGTTGCATTATTATTTTCAATAGCAATAACATAATATAAAATAATTCAGTTATAATTTATATTATAACTAAACGAAAAGTTTCACTAACTTTAATAGTAAAACTGCCATAGGTTTTTTCCTATCATTAAAAGAGACGGATACTAGATGAACGGTCTTTTTAGCTGGCTTACTTACATAGCTTAGAATATTTTTTAACTGTCAGTCAAAATTATTATTAAAAGCTCGTGAGAACCAAGTAGATTACGAACCGACATGATTATTTTTTCAAAAGTGTAAAATTAAAATGCTCAATTTTATACGCTGAGCAAATTTAACTTTGTAATAACATTAGTACTTTTCGTTTGTATTTTTCATAGAATGACTATTTTATGGAATATTTGATTATTAATTCATATTTGAGACTGAGTTCCTTAGGTTGTCATAGACAGACTCTTAGCTGTACATAGATGTATGGTAGAAAGAATGCCTAGAAGTATGGTAAAAGGTATGGCAGAAAGGATGCCTAGAAGAATGGGCAAAGGTATGGCTGAAAGTATGCCTAGAAGTATGGACAAAGGTATGGTAGAAAGGATGCCTAGAAGTATGGACAAACGTATGGCTGAAAGTATGCCTAGAAGTATGGAAAGAAGTACGGTAGAAAATATGCCTAGAAGTATGTCGAATAAAACAGATATAAGTCGTGGAGTTGCAAAATTGATTTTAGAGCGTGTGTGTCTAGGGTCGCTGGACAATGCATTCAGTAATTCGCTCTATAGTTCGTTGTGTTTAGGGATAGTATACTGAGTGCCTTAGGTTGCCATATAAACAGACTCTTAGCTCTACATAGATGTATGTATGTATGAATGTATGTATGTCAGAAAGTATGTGTAAAAGTATGGAAAAAGGTATGGCAGAAAGTATGCGTCAAAGTATGGAAAAAGGTATGTCAGAAAGTATGCCTAAAAGTATGAACAACAACAAATATAGGTATGTGGAGGATCGGAATCTAAGTGATGTCTACTAAAAAGTAGACAGATCAGAGGTGTGCGTTTATCAAGAAAAGTTCGCAAGGCCAAAAAAATCAGTTTTTATATCTAAGAAGATTATTATAGGAGAGAAAATCAAAAGGGTGCGTTTTTTTCTGCCAAAAAGACCTACAAGATTGACCTGTAAAATTTATATAGGTTTATAAGCTTTTCGTAGAACGCAAAAAGTCGAATAAAATCGATCTTTTTTAATTTTTCAAAAACTGTTTGAAACGAGGTTTGAAAATTTGATTAATCGAAATTTTTTTGGCCCTGCGAATTTTTCTATCCTCCACATGCCTATATTTGTTTTTGTCCATACTTTTAGGCATACTTTCTCCCATACCTTTATCCATACTTTTACGCATACTTTCTGCCATACCTTCTTCCATACTTTTACGCATACTTTCTGCCATACCTTTTTCCATACTTTTACGTATACTTTCTAACATACATACATTCATACGTACATACATCTGTGTAGAGCTAAGACTCTGTCTATATGGCAACCTAAGGCACTCAGTCCCCATACATGAACTCTGCAGGAAGATATATAACCGAATTGAAAAAAATTAAAATTATCATGAACAAAGTATCAATATTTACAGTCATTATTCGAAAGTACCAGCAAAAAATACTGCAGTAATTTCTTCAATTTCTATTGTAATAAAATTCTTTTGAAATCCATAAGTCGTAAATTAAGAGTTCCATATCGATATTCTTGTCCGTTTGAGAACACTAAACCAGGGGATTAAGATTTGTTAGTCAAAAATTTAAGAATTTTTCGTTCACTCTTTGAGTTGAAACTCGAACTCGTTATTCGATTTTCAATTCCGAAACTAAAATCCGTGGGTAATAAAGAGTTAAAAATGTTTGTCAGCAATGCTTATGAATATATCAAAATATTATCTCGTATAGAAAACTAACGGACATTTATAGGGCTTTGTAATAGTAAACACAACAACTTGAACGTCCACTTTCTATTCAAACGTTGACTAGAAAACGTTCAGCATAAAAAATTTACAGTAGATTTCAAACAATCTAATAAAATATATTTTAAAAGATTTCATATAATCAAAAAAAAAAATTAACTAATAATTAGACTTGCATGGTTCGTAAACTGCAATGTCAAGCATCTGCACTACTAGTTCAGATATTCCATATTCTATAACCTTCATAGAAGAGTACATCTTGGTTTATACTTTACTCGGAAAATCTAAGTTAAATTTTCAAAATATGCAGCAGAATCCTTTTTAATGAGGTTAATTATAAATTAATTAATTATTTTTGCACTTTTGAAAAAATACATATGTCAGTTCGTACTCTAAAAAAAATAATGCAATGCTGAAAATATTCATCTACCGCCATCTATTAACCTCCATTTCAATTTTGTTGGCGATGCATATACTCTGTATAGCCGGTATTCTTCGTAACTTTAAAAACCCTTTTTTCCGAGATCATCGGAAATCGGAGTGAAGTTGCCGCACTCCGCCCACCGCTCGGTAACGTGACGACGACGAACCCAACTGGAACGGTCATTTTAGACCCGTAATTCCGGCAACGATAACTTTTGGTTCAAAAGATAAAAAGTTTATTGGATAAAAATAAGTCGAACTGGTCGCTTTCGGTTAGCAATAATATTTTTATCCTTTCATAATAAATATTAGAAATATTTATTATTCTAATGAATTCTAACCGAAAGCGACCATTTCGACTTATTTTTATCACGTCTACAAGAATATGGCAGCAATATTAGCTAAACAAATTTTTTTTGGAAAATAATTTTTTTTTCTTTTGAAACAAAAGTTTTACATTAATTCTGTCTATACCATTGAATTCTTATTACAACTTAACGTCGAATGAGACCTGTTGCACTTTTATTTTTCTATTCAGTTACGAATAAATTTAATTCAAAAGTGGTGCGTGCTAAGTGTGTCACGCGGTATACGATGACTAATGTCAATATCACACAAGGCGCGCCCTGTATGTGCTAGATATATATATATACAAAATTAACGCATAGAGAATTTCTTTCTTGCCATTAGCAAATGCAAAAAGTTTAAGTTAATAAGATCTTGTTGAACAGTATTTTTTAGACCTTTTTAAACAATATAATTAAAAAACCGATATCCGTTTTTGTTTTGTTTCAATTTATAATTTTTAATATTTTCAACGTATTGGAGGTATATACCTTTATTGGCAAAAAAAATAGTTTATTTGGATTTTTTTTTTGAACACGGCTTTATTTATATTAATATTATTGTTGCACATTTCGATTATAATATATTTCGAGAAGTTACAGTATTTTTTTCATGTAAAAATATCGAAAAAAAGTGAGCTGTGGCCGATCTTCGAGAGGTCCGAAAAAAAAGAAGTTTTGCGGTGAGTAAAACGGCGTAAGTCTGGATCATCTGAAAGCAAAAAACCGAATGATTTTCATTAGATAATATATTTTGCCTGAGATTGAACGAAACTAAATCTAAAAATATTGATTTTTCACAAAATGGTGGACTTTTGAAGTTGACAGTCGTTTTTTGCGAAAAGTTTTGCCGGAAAAAAACGATCGTTTAGTCCCACACATTTTATATCTATAATAAGTGGTTCACATTTTAAAAGGAGCTATGAAGCCATTTTGGAGATTCTTTACTCACCGTCTTAGAAAACGTTGTTTCGAGAAAAATGCGTTAAACTTAAAAAACTTAAAATGTAAAAAAAACATGCATATCGTCTTTAAATCTATACTTACACAGTGTCATCGATCCCAGGACCATATAAACTACCTTCTGCCTGCTCTGCAGCTTCGGCAACATGTTTTTTTTTCCATTCGTCGAGCCTTTCTTGCCTCCATCGAACTTTGTAGAGCACGTTGATCTGCTCGTTTAATCCGGTCATTGTCCCCATCAATGGCATATTTATGAGCGTTGGGTCCAAGTTGCATTCCTAAAGCATTGAATACACTTAATATACCATATTGATCTTCGTTGAATGCGCATGTGGTAATCTATGTCCCAATTCCAAGGGCTACAGGGCTGGCAGGTAAATGCTTCGGGACGATTTTCCAAATGCTCTGATTAAAACTTTCATTGTTGTTTTGAGTAAAACCTCCAGTACATCTTTGTAACAATTCATCTTTCGTCAAATCTTCATAAATTGGTTTTATGGCATTCAAAACTTCAGTAGGTAATGGTTTGTAATCTTGCACATAAGAGTTTAGCTTCTTTTCCGCCTTCGCCTTCTGATATGAGCACCATGAGTTTTTGCCTTTAGGACACTTGTTGTGATACGGCTTTTGATCCGTTAAACTATAATGATAAAATGTAGCCCAGATGTCATTCTTCATACCTTTGACAGATTTTTCGTTACTTCGAATGGCATTACCGTAGTACAAAGTCAATTTATTTATTACAGTACCGGTGAGTTTACCTTTACCTACTAATCCTTTATTGTTTTTTTTTCAGAGCACGCAAACGAGAACCCATTCGCTTTTGAACATCTCCAACACACTCTTTTTTCACTACAACATCTTTGCCATAAGGATTTGCTTTCACAAGACCACTATACGTCTTAAAATCACCGTCGCCAACGTAATTCATGAACCTCACCCTGAGATTTCGAACAGAGCGCAAAAACATTTCAATTACAGAGTCGACTTCTATTTTCCCCGAGGATCCTTCGTGGTTAGCATCGCAGACGTCCTTGTGATTTTCAAACTCTTCCTCATAATTCGGATCATTCTTTTTTTATTTATTTTGTGCACACCATTGACAATACGAACTTTTTATTAATATCTCTAAAACTTTGCGTACGTGTCGATTAGCGAAACTACTTCATATAGAGATGTTAACCCACGCTTGTGCAACGTTCCGTCGCCAGATACAGTCAAATCGGTTTCTTTTGCATTAGGATAATTCTTATTTTCTTCAATTTCTTCTTTGCAAGCCTTTTTCATGAAAAAATCAGATACATTCTTGGCCGCAAACCATCTATTTTCGAGTATTTTTCTGTAAGAAGTTTGCTTTACAAACGTCGGTAAATCCATTAAAGCACAAAACTTTTGCATGCCTTTAAAACCAACGACTAGTAAACGCATTACAAGTACAATCCTTTGATTTCTTTCATACGCATTTCCAATGCTTGGGCAAGAAGGTATGTACTGGGTATCACATTTATCACAAATTACAGCGATGTTAAATCCAATACCACGTTCTTTTGCTACTTGAAAATCTACATTTACTGGTCCAACAGCAGCTGCTCTTCTAAAAGTAACGTCCAAATATGCTATAGAAATCAAATAAACGTTCACAGTACGAACCTTTATGTGTAAATGTAACGTATTTAACAGGTATATTCACCACAGGAAGGTCAGAGACCTTCACAATAATTTAGGGCTTGGGACGCGCAGTTGCCGTTTTATACCTGCATCTATACGCTCAAAGACGCTTCGTTTAAAAACGTATATCTCGGCAAATAATGCTCGGATCTTTATGAAAATTTGTAAGAACACTCTTGGAATGTTCTACTTTTAAAATTATTCATAATAATTATTAAGTGTACGAGTAAAAATAATAAGCGGAATATATTTTATATTTTAAAATAATAAGCGGAATATATTTTATATTTTAAAATATATTCCGCTTATTATTTTTACTCGTACACTTAATAATTATTATTAATAATAACTAAATTATTTATTGAACATTAAAAAATGAAACATTTCTATATTACGTGTCGGTTATTATTACAAAGATCTAGTTGCTAACTTATTACTATATAAAATAACAAGTAAATTATTAGAACTATTGCATAAAATAATAACACTGAATTTGATTAATATTCAAACGGTGGAAATTTAATTTATATTGTTATAACAAAAAAAAAAGTTTCTTGTGTAATTTGAATATTGCAATAAATGGTTTTAAATTAAATGACGAAAATTGTTGTAAAAAATATTGATAATAAATATGAATCAACTATAGTGTTTATATGATCTTATCGTTAAATTTAGAATAATTAAAGAAAAAGGAAATAAAAACGCAATTTTACATGTACTGGATACAATTGGTTATAATTTATTTAATTAAAATGGTTATTAGAATTATTATCCTAAATATTAGTATTAAAAAATTATTTTTACATTACGAAAATCCGAATAAATGCTTTAATTAAGTTTAGTTGCAAAATATGTATAGTTTATGTTAATAACAATTATTATAATAATTATAATAGAGTCTTTATTTTTGCTCAATAAATATCTGTAATCTTCAAGACTATAAACAATATAAAGAGGCATTTCATATAAAAAGCCATAGGAGAAACAGAGAGGGCAGTATTACTCCCACTCCAGCGAGAAGGGATGTTTCAGACAAAGCAGGATGTGATGATATTAGCGTTACAAGGTTGGCAGCACTACTTGTACATTAGCGTGGCTGCCTCCCCGTTCGACGAATTAGTCTAGCTAGAGCACTCATGTGCACCACGCGTCCGGTCTCCGGCACCTCAATTATAATAATACAGCTACACAAAAAAAAAATGTTCTGGCCTGGGGAAGAGACCTACATATTCCATAGTATTTTAATCCGCTGAATCCGAATTCGGCATCTGTTTGACCCCGTCACGTCAGGGTCAAGGTCATTTGAACGTCAAATTCACAAAAAGCCGTCCAAGCGAAGAAAAATATTATATCTATAGGTTTTTGGGGTCGCTGAATTCGAATCCGATGTTTTTTTTATCCCATAACCTCAAGATCAAGGTCATTTCAAGGTCAAATAGACAAAAACCCGTCCATGTGAAGGAAAATACTGCATCTATATGTTTTTGCAATCGCAGAATTCGAATCCGATGTTTGTTTGACTCCATAACCTCAGGGTCAAGGTCATTTCAAGGTGAAATTGACAAAAAACGGCCCAAATATAGAAAAATACTATATCTGTACGATTTTAGGGTCGCTGAATTCGAATCCGATGCTTGTTTGACCTCATAACGTTAAGATAATTTCAGGGTCAAACTGATTCGTGTTATAGATCATCTTTTTTTTAAAGACAGTGACTGTCTGAAATCTTTGTTTAATTTCAAAAATAATTAAATCTACTGCATACAAGGAGAATATTTCAACACAAGTTGTACGGTAATTTTCCCATAGAGTAACCTTCATACCGACTTAAGTTTTTCGTCTGTGTCTGCATCCAGGGCACCTCCTCGCCGTGATCGTTTTTTGTCAATTTGACCTTGAAATGATCTTGACCCTGAAGTTGTAGGATCATACAAACATCGGATTCGAATTCAGCTACTCCAAAAACCTATAGATATAATATTTTTCTCCACTTGGACGGCTTTTTGTCAATTTGACCTTCAAATGACCTTGACCCTGACGTGACGAGGTAAAACAGATGCCGAATTCGGATTCAGCAGGTCAAAATACTATGGGATATGTAGGTCTCTTCCCCAGTCCAGAACTTTTTTTTTTGTGTGGCTGTGTAATCAATAAAGATACTTACAGTGATTTACGGCACGTGTCTCACTTGTTCAATACCCCAACATAACATGGCGCAGTCGGTATATTTTTTTTCTTTCTTCTACGTCTACCCTCGGGTGGCGTAGAGCAAGTGAGAATCGCGCGAAAAAACCGTCGAGTCAAGACTGCTGGTAGTGTTAGAGAGGACAAGGTAAAGGTTGGTGGTGGGGAGAGGAGGGATGGGTATATAAGGAGGTTAAACATGCTTTCCATTTTAGTCCCAGAGGAGGAGCCAGATCGGGTTGGGTTGGGCTCGAAACGTCGGGCATGTTTGGGTGGTGGGGGGCGGTCAGATTGTCCTTTACTAATAAATGTTTATTTCAGGGTTAAATATAAGTTTATTTCAGATTCTTCGGGGGTGTTTGTAAACAAGGGCAATCTGATTGCCCATGAATTTTGATTAGACTGTAAGACCGATAGAAAGATCTTTGTCAACTTATTGATAAAAACTATTAAATTTTACAATAAACAGTATTAAAGATGTAAGTAGTTAAAATCATAAATTTTTATATTTAAAAAGTCTGATTCTTTAAGGTCTGAAGATACAGAAAATTTTGGGGTCTACTTGAAGTGTAGAAAGATATATTTAATATAATCAATCTTTATTTTAACTTTAAGTTTTACATTATTTACATATACAAATGTATTATTCCTTAGCCTATTTCCTTCTGGTCGCCGTCCAGTGTTTATCTTCTCTCTTTATTCTATACACTTCATTTTCCTATTTGCCTATTCTCGCTCTATTTCATTCCTCTTTTCCTTTTCCTATCTATCCTACTCTCTATCTTATCCTATTTTCTTTCTATTGTCTTTAATCAACTCTTCTCTCTACTCCTTGTTCTTCTCTCTTGCTCGTGTTGTTCTTGTTGTTGTTCTGCCTCTTTCTTTCCTTCTCTCTATCACGATATGGGCTGTTGTACCTTCCTTCTCTATGTGCCTCTTCTCTCTCCTTCCACCAATTTTTTCCTTTCTTTCTCTACCTTTTTCTTTTTACTTTTGCTTTTTTACCTTTCATCTCTCCTATTCCTCCTTTATCCTTTCTTCTTCTATTTTCTTTACTTCCTCTGTTTTCTTTTTCTAGCTCTTTTTCTCTATGCCACTTCATCCTATTTTCTTTCTATTGTCTTTAATCAACTCTTCTCTCTCCTCTTTGTTCTTCTCTCTTGTTCGTGTTGATTCTTGTTGTTGTTCTACCTCTTTCTTTCCTTCCCTCTATCACGATTTGGACTGTTGTACCTTCCTTCTCTATGTCCCTCTTCTCTCTCCCTCCTCCAAATTTTTTCCTTTCTTTCTCTACCTTTTTCTTTTTGCTTTTGCTTTTTTACCTTTCATCTCTCCTATTCCTCCGTACTCCTTTCTTCTTCTATTTTCTTTACTTCCTCTATTTTCATTTTCTAGCTCTTTTTTTCTATGCTACTTCCATTCCCTTGACTTTCATTGGGATTATTAACCCAGAGTAGCCTTTTTTTCTCTTCATTCCATTCCAAGATATCCTTTCCAGCGTATAACACTCCGTATGCCACTTTCATTTTATGTTTCCCTTTTATTTTTCCTACTCTAATGGCTTCAATCATTTTTCTTTTCATATATCTAATATACCACTGCATTTCTCTTTCCTGTTTCGTTAGGTCCCCTTCTATATACACCCTGGTTCTTCTTAATTTTTTTTTATTCACCATAGTTTTCATTTTTTCGCTCCAACTTGCACATTCTATCCCTATCATACTTTTCTGTGTCCTTATTTTCCACACTCTTTTTACTATCAGATTAATTCTCAATTTTTCTTCAAACCACCTTTTGACTTGTTCTTCTATCTCACTCTCGTCTTCCCAATGTTCAATCCCTGTTATAATTACATTGTTTCTAATCCTTTTCCTTTCATTTTCTTCTATTATTTTCTTATGTTTTTTCGTCCTCTTTTCCACGACCTCCATCCTATCTTCCATGTCCTCCAACCTTTCGTCCACCACTATTTTGTCTTCATTTTCCCGTTCCCTTTTGCACCAGCTCTCGTGTCCTTCCCATTTTTGCTTTAGTTTTTCCATTTCTTCTTGGCATTTTTTTACCTTTTCCCCTATTTCATTTATTACTTTGCTATTCTTTTTCGTGCTCTCCTCCATTCGAAATTTGTTTCCTGTCTTCCTGTATTTCCTTTGATACATCTTCCAGTGCTTCCCTCGCCTTTTTTATTTTCCCCCTTGTATCTCTTCCTTTCTTTATTTCTCTTTTCAATACCTCTAGTATTCTATTTATCCCATTTCTCAATCTCCAATCGCCCTTGCCCCTCATTTCTCTAGTCATTTCTAACCTCACTTTTCTTTTCTAAGTTTTCTCTGCACTTTCTTTTCTTCTTGTCTTAATCTTTCTTTCCCAACTCTTTTGAAACCGATAGACTTTATTGCAC
>UELU01141013.1:25094-43545 GCA_900490025.1 Megastigmus dorsalis | reverse complement strand
CGTGCGCTCTGCCATGCTAAAGTGCCTAGGGAAGCGCGAGCTTGGCCGAGGTGGAACGAACATCCGTTCCCTCTCTCGGCGCGAGGCTGGCTGCTCTCTCTTTCTGTGAGCGGCGCGGAGCGGATGCGCGGCGAGAGCTATCGCGCTCTCCGCTTCGCTCGTCCGTCCGGCCTGGTCGAGCGCTCTCTCTCTCTCTGCCTCGCGCGCTCTCTCTCACTCTGCCGGCTCTTCGCTGTTCCTCGGCGCCGCTCCTCGTTGTGGAGCAGTGTAGTGGCTCCGGACGATCGCGCTCTCTCCCCCTTCTCCGCGTCGCGCGTGCCAGTGTCCCAGTGAAGTGCCAGTGGTGTCGCCTCTCCTCGTGCTGCGCCTGTTGCCGGTGGTGTTCTTCCTCGCCCTGGCCGGTCAGCTCCTTGTCCTGGTTCTCCCGGCCTCCGTGCATGGAACAAAGCAGATCCCATCCCGTTAATCCCGGTCATACAATGTTTTTTAGTGGCTCGTGCATGGCGTCGGAGGCGTCCATGTGGGTGAGGTTGTGTTTTCTATCTGCTCTCTCTCTATCTCTCTCTACATAACCTCTCTTGTGCCGGATTCTCCGTCACACCTCTTTCATTTAAAAAAAAATTTTTTTTCCTGATTACAAAGCTTCCTTTATAAGGAAACAAATATCAAAATATTAAAATATCGATGTTTGTTAACGTTTTTCTCGACCTGTAGATATACTAGCTAAAATTTGACGACAGATTTGAATTTAGCGCAGCAAAATCTATAAAAAATGATATACAACTTGTTAAAAATTAAATTTTTATACTGCATGAAATGGGATAATTGCAACAAAATCGAAAAAACTCTAAGTTTACACGATTTTTCCAAGTTAAAAAATATTGACAACATCTTATGTATATTTTTTCTTTATTCTACATTGTTTCAGCTTTAAAATTCCGTAAGATTCATTCCGATATCTTGATTCCATCCAAAGTTATACGATTTTGACACAAAATTTACAATTAGATAATAATGTGTGTAATAAATTTATTTTATACATATAATAATGAAAAAAAAATAGTGAGATGGAGAGAGTTTATTGATCATCATCCAGTACAATAAGTTTATACTCAAATTTCTTGGAGGTGAACTGTTTAAATACAGTCTTCAACCTCGCAAGTTGAGTTTTCAAATATAAAATTTAATGATAAAATAAAAATATAAAATAAAATAGGATATAATTAAGTGTTGAAAATATAATGAAAGTAAATTTTGTTTGCGTTTCGCCCCCGACTTCCTGCTGGGTTCATCAGTAAGATGACAGGTAGCCGTATCTTAGACGCAACATTGTAAGCCAGTTTTATATATATGTATTATATAGTAACCTCAAAAACTGGCTTACAATGTTGCGTCTAAGATACGGCTACCTGTCATCTTACTGTACATCCACTGTGCGGCGCAGCGACGGCCGGCGGCGGAGAGGCACTCAGCGTACCGTCCCACTCTTCTCTCCTCGCGCTCCGCTTGCTGCTGTAGCTTTACGCTGATTGGCCCGATCGACTGATTTTCATTCGATTATTACTCAGTAACTACTGATCGGATCGAAAAGTTTATTAGTGATTATTTGCTTAGAATTTTTCTCTCTTTCCGAATCCATACAGTGTGATATTCTATTTGTTAACACCCTGTATATTCACATTATAAATTTATTTAAATCTAAAGAACCTGAAAGTCACCTAAAACTGAAACTAGTCATATTTTGACAGATATGGTACTAACTTCATTTAAAGAAATTTTTGAATTTTGATAATAACTTATGCACTTAATGACCGTGTGTATGACCATCCATCGCAAATGAAAATTGAAATTATACAAAAGGTCTAAAAATTGGCAGAAGAAATAAATTAGTCAAAAGTTTAATACTTGTATAAAGAATAATGTATTTAACCTTTAGGCTGCGGGGAAATTTCAGTACTAATCGGCCTCTCATAACGTGCAAAATGTATATATATAATGTCACTGGATATCTCAGGTAGAGTCTCCGACCTGACTGCTGGTCGATATATCGACCACCCCCGCAGCGTAAAGGTTAATAATCCATCCTAACCTATTTATCTATTATACACTGCGCAACAAAATTATCGCAACAAAGTTTTTCATCGAAAAATTGACATTTTTCAAATGCTTGTAACTCGGTCAATTTTCATCGTCTTGAGATAATTTTTTTTGTAGGGAATTATGTGCACTTTCAGGAAAAAATGATATCCAATAGCTGCGAGACAATGCCACATTGCTATGTCTTAATCAGGCCTACCAACTTTTTTTTTTAAAAAACGCAATAGTTTGCACGTTTTCCTGGATTACCAAAAATTTTTTTTCAAAAAACCACAAATCTTAAAGTACACTTTCCAACGAGTATTAAAAAAAATCGACCCTCTACGATTTTTTTTGACCGAGTTATGCCATTTTAAAGATATTCCTATGTTTTAGCCAAATACCGCCAACATCAGCATTAGCCGATACGTAGCCCTGAAAAATTATCAGATTACATTTAATAAATTCGTGCCCCGGGAGCTATCCTAAACCCTCATAAACCAAGGAACCACATTATTTTTTTTTAAATTAATCCATGAAAAGTGTAGCTTTATTTAAAATTACACCACTACGTTTTCGTTACATTTAACATTGCAGCTCCACACTTTTGGTAAAATTACCAACCCTACCGACAAATAAATTAAAAAAAAATAAAGTTAAAATTTAAGCGGCATACTTGCCAAGAGTTAAGGCGAAAGATCATTTAACATTAATTTTACTATACAGCGTACACGGCAATTAAAAATTTCAGTAACATATTCTTAATCGAAATGCCTCCGCTTACTGAAATCCAATCTACTCGAATTGTGGCCCTGCTGGAAGCGGGACTGAGTCAAAGCGATATATCCAGAAGAATGGGGATTCATCGCTGAACAGTGACACGCGTTTTTAGTCGGTATGAAGAAACAGGTTCTTATCGCCGGAGGTCTGGTCAAGGTCGACATAGGATTACTATATCAATAAACCATCGATCAGATTTAGTGATTATCCTACCCTCAGGACTAACAGCGGGACGTTACATAAACGAAGTTTTACGTCCTCACGTAATTCCAATGCGTCGGCAATTGGGCCCTAATTTCATCTTGATACAGGATAATGCACATCCCCATACTGCAGAATAACTCGTACTTACTTGGAAGGAAACAACGTAGAGGTATTGCCTCATCCTGCTAATAGCCCAGACCTCAATCCTATAGAGCATGTGTGGGACATGATGGGTAGGCAATTACGTAACTTAGAGAGACCTCCTGCTAACCTCCAAGAGCTCGAGAGAATTCTGAATGAAATTTGGCACGAGATACCTCAAGATTCAATTGGAGCATGCATTAATATGCAACCACGTTTAGGAGAGGTAATTTTTCAGCGAGGTGGTAATACACGTTACTAAAGATCTTTGGCGCATAGGGTTTGGAGTCAAAAAATACTGCGGAAGTGACGAGCCGCGGGATCCCTAATGTAAGAAATGGTTCACATAATCGGCCCTTTTCAGGGCCACACTGATGCGTAAGTCCGACCAACAACCTCCACGCGGTACCTATAGGGTAATGCTGATGTTGGCGGTATTTGACTAAAATATAGGAATATCTTTAAAATGGCATAACTCGGTAAAAAAAATGGTAGAGGGTCAATTTTTTTTAATACTCGTTGGAAAGTGTACTTTAAAATGGTATTTATGGTTTTTTGAAAAAAAATTTTTGGTAATCCAGGCAAACGTGCAAACTATTGCGTTTTTTAAGAAGAAAAGTTGGTAGGCCTGATTAAAACATAGCAATGTGGCATTGTCTCGCAGCTATTGGATATCATTTTTTCCTGAAAGTGCACATAATTCCCTACAAAAATAAAAAAGAATTATCTCAATACGATGAAAATTGACCGAGTTACAAGCATTTGAAAAATGTCAATTTTTCGATGAAAAATTTTGTTGCGATAATTTTGTTGTGCAGTGTATTTCTTTATAAAGGTAATATTTCTACTAAAATCTAAATTTTCTAAGCTTGGAGTTGGCTTATAAAGTTTGTACTATTATTTATCATTAAAGGTACTTATTATATAAAAAAAATTTATTTGTCTTTCACAGTTACAACCACGTGGCTCAGTATGCCGTGAGGCAACAAATGAATGTGACCTACCAGAAGTGTGTACTGGCGAAATGGGTCAGTGCCCGATTGACGTTTATAAGAAAAATGGTCATTCTTGTGCAGAAGGGGATGGATTTTGCTTTAATGGAGTATGCCCAGCCCTAAATCTTCAGTGTGAACAGATTTGGGGATATGGGGGAATGGCAGCAGATAAACAGTGTTTTGAACAATTTAACTCCAAGGGATCAATTAACGGACATTGTGGTACTGACAGTTCAGGTCATTTTGTGAAATGCGACCTAGGGTAAGTGTAGTTTTATTTCTTTTTATAAAAGCTAAATAATGTCGTGTGATTTACTGAGTTTCTGGATAAAACTATAAAGACGGCTCCTTTTCATGTAAAATAAAATCTCAGACGGCAGAGTTATAAGATTCTAATTCAAATATGTTTCAATATAAATTTATCTCAGCGTCGAGTTCAATAAGATTCTATGTCGAAGCTCGGTATAACAAGATTCTATCTCGACCGGCTGACTCAATGGGATGTTGACTCACATAGCCGGTGCGAGATAATGCTATTTCAGTCGTCCATGCAATATAATTCTATCTGAGCCGTGTGTTGATGCAATCTAATAGTGATCGGCGCTGTAAGTTCTTCGAAAATATATTTTAAAATAAGATCATTTAAAATTAATTAATTATATCATGGGATGAACCAGAACCATCCACTTTCTCGTGGCTTGAATTTTCAATTCGTTTTCTTGACATTTGTACTACTCAATCGAGCGGTGCATGTCATTACAAGACGCCCTCTGTAAAAGCAATATGTTTATAAAAATAATGTCACAAATTCGAGAAATGAAAGAAGAGATTTTCAGAGATCATTTTTGCTTCTTAACGTTTCGCGCTATAAGTATAATTTTTGATAAATCATCCTAGAAAAAATTCCAAATACTAGGTTTTGGACTGTTTAAAGTCTAATCTTTCAAATCCCGTCGTCGGAATTGGTCTAAAGATCGAGGTAAAAAATTTCTAACATATTTTTCGAAAAAAGTGCGTGGTTCTTTCAAATTGTTTTTCATATATTCGATATGTTAAGTTCGAAAAGACTATGCTAGATGTTTACAATACTCATAAATAGTGAATTTGATATATGTTCTTTAAAAACCACTTCAAACGTTGGCAATAGTGTCCAATGTATAGAATACCTCCAATTTTGGCTTTGTGCAATGTACGATTTGTAGAAAGCGTTTGTCATAAATCTAATGAATTTTACTAAAACTTATCTTTTAAGCTTTATTTTTTTGTAGAATTTCTTTGTACTTGTTGTTTATTTTTCAAATAAATGTACCAGTACAGATGCACTAAAATAAATAAAAATATGTTTTAAATTAAGCATACAAGCTCAATATTCACTGGAAAATATACCATTTTTATTTAATTAAATACAAGAAAAGATCAAAAATAATTGAGCGAAAATGTGTAATTTGAATATAAAATATCTACGATTTCGCGTGTATATTATAGAATTATTAGAGGAAAATGCAAGACGGAGTACAAAGTCTATATTTCTTTCTCGTTATCTTCATTTAACTATTCAATTAATACACGCATTCACCACACTTTGAGCTGCAGAAATATTTAAATCCAAAACTAAAAGAAAAATGTTTTCAGTGATCTATCGTTTAATTTTCTTTGAATACACAGTACCTATACCACATACAGATACGAATTTTACGCATATGAACTAGAATCAATTAAAATCATGGTAAGTAAAGATTACACAGGCCCACAAAAAAATGAAATTGAATGTCCATTGACAACATCATGGTAATCTTATGTATTATTCATGCTGAATCCGAATCTGAGGTCAGTTTGACCGTACCATGTCAAATTCAAGGGCATTTGATGGTCAAATCGCGGAATGGAAAAAATTTCGCGGATAGGAGAAAATAGTGTAAATCCATGTTTTCTAGGTCACTGAATTGGAACCCAAGGTCTGTTTGACCTTATCACGTCAGATTCAAGGGTCAATTCTCTTTCTAACATCCAACAGAAGGCTTTTGTCATATTTATATCCAATAGACCCTGCTATCGTCGTTCCATTTCTTTGATATCTTGGTGAAATCGTTCCCTTTGTTCTTCACTAGTATTCCAAAATTCTGCGGAAAGTATTCCAAGTCTGAATGGCGAAAGTGTAGCTTGTAATTCATCAAGCAACCCAAGCTTTCGTAATTTTAAAGCAAGTCGTCAATTGATTTTCTTTAATTCACTCTCTTATGATTACCTGAAAAGTTTTCCGGTCGGCATCCTTGAAGCCAATCTAGGATTCCTTTTCTTCATTGTTCATCGCATCAACAAACTGTTCATCTTTTAACAATGCACGAATTTGTGGCCCGTCAAATAAACCTTCTTTCAATTTAGGTCCGATGTTCCTGGAAATTTCGTTTCGAAATACGAGAAACATTTACCTTCTTTATTTAATGCTTTCATGAATTGTTTCATCGAACCAAGTGTGGTATGGAGGGGAGGAAGGAGACCTTTCCGTCTCTGCTAATGGCTTGTGAATGATATTATTCTTATTTGGCTCAAATATCGGTCTGGTAGGCCAGTTAGCTCTACATATATCTATAAGCTTACGAAACATGGAAACTTTGTGAAACCTGATTGCTGACCCAAAATCATGGTGAGGATCTTAAGATCACCATAGATTAGCCAGTTGTGTTTCGTTTACTCTTATTTAGCAATATCTCAATATTCTTGTACTTTTCTTTAAGGGTTACCGAATGTGTGCTATGGGTATTGGTGAATATTTATTTGTGTTATGTAATAATACAGCCTTCCAGCTTCCGTTAGAGTAATCTATAAATAATCTCCATTCATCAGCTTTTATGCACCCTTCTTCAGTTCCTCAGCATCGTGACAATATACGGAATCAGTGTTTGCAGAGAAATATTTCCTAAAGGATTGGTCTCTTCTTCCGTAGTATGAAGTTTTCGTTCCTGTCGTTATCAAATGCTTTTCTTTCAATCTCGAAGCAAGTAACTCAGCTTCTTTTTTTGATAGCCCTAGCTCTCTCAATAGATCATGACGTTCTTTCTGCTAAAATTCTATCAATCTCTAATTCGCTAAGCAAAGAAGAATTATCACTTTTTTGATTTTCATCCCTTTCTTTCGTTGGACCTACAAACGGCTTTTTCGCACTAGAGACATTTGCATACCCAATCTTATGAATATTTAATCAGTAGAAACCATGAGTTTTTGTCATACAAAAATAACAATCCTCTTTACTTTCTGCTTTACCTTCCTGAATCATTGAAACATTAGCTGACAACCATTGCATTGTGGTACCCAATATTGCTGATCTTCAATCAGTTTCCATCCAAAGCCTTCATCATACACTGATTTTAAATCATGGGTGAATGTTCGAAGATTCGACTTCTATAAATTGTATTTCCCTCAAATCTAACAGAAGGAATGCAATTTGCCATTACAATTATGTGAATTGAGGGTTGATTCCTCTGCACAACGAACGGGTTTCGGTTTGAGATTTGATGAGCCATGGATATTTTAAGAAACCCGTACGTTAGGGTTCCTGTTTCGATCGCAGATGAGTTTGTCGTCCTAGGGTTGATAATGTTCATACCTCCCTAGGTCTAAGTATGAGGGCTTTCCGACTTTGACAAGAACAAAGTCAACCCATCGTTGGACACATTACGGCATGATTCTCACACTTTAACGCCCCCTACAGGGCAGTGTGTCTTCGCTGACTTTGTTACTCCAGAATATCGGAAAATGGATCATTCTAAACATCCTCAATTGAGGCAGTTGTCATCATCTCCAGCATTCTCTGAGGTAGCAGGTATTTTACAGGCATGTGAACACACAAACATACACACACACATACACACATGTACAAACACACACTCTCTTACACTCACATGCATGCACACAGATATACACACATCCACAAAACTGCATGTATGCTTGACAGAGTCGGCACACGTTTGTATGTCAATATTTTTGTCAATAGCACATTTGGTAACTTTGAAGAAAAATACAAGAATATTACGTTAGAGCTAAATAAGATAGAGTACATGAAACACAACTGGCTAATCTGTGGTGATTTTGAGATCCTTACCATGATTTTGGGTCAGCAATGAGGTTTCATAGAATTTCCATGTTTCCTTTGCTTATGGCATAGCAGAGGTCACGAGAGTCATTATGTAAGAACTAACTGGCCTACCAGACAGATATTTCATCTAAGTGGGAATAATATTATTCAGATGCCACTAGTAGAGCTGTCAATGGTTCTCCTTCCTGTCCTCCATAACATACTTGGTTTGATGAAACAATTCGTGAAAACATTAAATAAAGAAGGTAAATGTTTCTTGTACTTCGAAACGAAATTTTCAGGAACATCGGTCGCTAAATTGAAAGAAGGTATATTTGACGGGCCTCAAATTCGTGCATTATTAAAAGATGAAGCAATTGTTGATGCGATGAACAATGAAGAAAAGGAAGCCTGGATTGGCTTGAAGGATGCCAACCGAAAAACTTTATAGGTAAACATAAGAGCGAGAACTACAGAAAATCAATTAACGACATGCTTTAAAATTACGAACGATTGGGTTGCTTGATGAATTATAAGCTACACTTTCTACATTCACACTTGAAATGCTTTCCACAGACTCTTGAAGATTATAGTTAAGAACAAGGGGAACGATTTCACCAAGATGTCAAAGAAATCGAACGACGATTTGACTGACCTGGAGGATGATAAAATTAAATATTGCGATAGGAAAGAGAAGGTAAGCCATTTGCTTATACTGGTTAGTGGAAAACCGCACAGGCAATAGGGAAACCCCAACTATATATGACTGTGTGCATATGTATGTGTGAGACACCTCCTGTACTACGTTCGTCGTACTCCCGATCCAGCAGTAAGAAATTGTTGAAAGATTTAATGCGTAGTTCTGCAACCGTTGAGACGCCGAGTATATTTAATAGGTTATGGACCCAGGTCTACGCTGGGAGACGTTACTCGTTTGTTTGTTTTTTCTTTGTGAAGAAAGTGAAGAAACACGGCTGGAAGGCGACCGACATATCGGCGAAAAGTTTAGTAAGGTTCGATGGCCGAAACTTTCAACACTGGAAGTTTCAGATGACCGCTGCTCTAGTCGCTAATGATTTTCTAGGTTACACAGACGGCTCGTTACAAAAACCTACAAATCTAAGAAACGGTGAAAGAAAAGCCTGGGTTAGAGGAAACGCAAAGGCATTGTTCATGATCTCGTCTTCGATGGAAGCTGAACAAATGCAGTCTTTAATGGTGTGCACAACAGCCAAGGAGACGTGGGAAAGACTTTGCTTTGTCGAAAGTTCCATGAGTATCTGATGGATCCGAACGAGAAAATTGTACAACATGTTGCAAAGGTTGCAAAACATGGTATCACAGTTATTGGACTGGGGAGACAATTTACCAGATCTAGTGGTAATGGCGAAATTTCTTGCAAGTCTGCCTTCAAGATTTGATAATTTTAGAACATCCTGGAGCACCATCGAACCCTCGAGACAGAAAATTAATTCGTTCCTACAGCGTCTAATCGAAGAATAAGAATTCTTTGACGCGTAAAATTCCGGGACTTCAGCGTCAGCGGCTTTTTCAAAGAAAAAAACACCAGGTGGTGAACACGACACAGAGAACAAGAAGTGCGGAAGATTCAATAAGTTTAAGAAACATGTACGTTGTTATGTTTGTTCAGAGGCCGGTCATTACGCCCGCGAATGTCCATACAGGCAAGATAAGAAATCGTCCAAGCAGAGCGAACGGCCAAGCCCATGCGCATTAGTTACTTCGATTAGAATGCCAATAAAATAACTCACAAGCAAGGACGCTCATAAATGCTGATGAAGAAGATTGCTGGCTTAACGACAGTGGTGCCTCTGCACACATCAGCTGCAGGAGAGAATGGTTTACCGATGATCGTCAGATACGTGACGAGAGCATTATTGAGCTAGGCGACAACCGACAAAGTTCTGTAGTGGGAGAAGGAACCATCATGGTCGATAAGTTGATCAATGGTGAGTGAATTCCTGCCGAACTTAGAAATATGCTTCATGTTCCTGAAATGGGAATGAACTTGTTCTCGGTCGGAACGAGTACATCACGAGGTTATGAACATCGTTCAAAGGTGTCATTCAGCACCGAAGACCTGGAATAAGAGGTTAAGTTATGTGAGCGTGCAGAACTTGAAGGATGTAATTTCAAAGGGTCTAGTGGATGGTGTAAAATTCAAGAAATCCAAGGAGTTTTTCTGTGAAGCATGTCAAGTTGGAAAAACTCACAAATTACCATTTAAGAAAGAAGTTGTCAGGAAAACGGTTCCAGTTGAAATGATACACAGTGACGTAGGCGATCCTTTGTCCATGACATCCCTTGGTAGAGCAAATTTCTATTTGTCTTTCATTGACGTCACCACTGTATACAATGTTGTATATCCAATTAAGCATAAATCTGACGTGTCAGATCGATTTGTTCAGTATGAGAAAATGATCAAGAACAATTTTTGAAAAATAATGAGAGTTCTGCGCAGCGACAATGGAAGGGAGTATGTAAATGAGAAGATGAAGCAGTACATAAAGTCTGCTGGTATCGTGAATGAATGTTCTGCTCCGTACAAGCAAGCATAGAATGGTAAAGCTGAACGCGCTAATCGCACAATAGTTGAGTGTGCCCGAACACTTCTGGAGTCGACCGATGTGCCACGCTGTTTATGGGCGGAAGCAGTGAACACCGCTGTCTATGCGTTAAACAGAGTCTCAATACCTGTCAAGGACAAGGATAGAACTTCATATGAGTTGTAGAACAACGAGAAGCCAGACCTTAGTCATCTTCGTGTTTTTACTAAGAATTTGATGCATGTGCAACAAAGATGATTCTGGTCGGATATGAAGAGAAATCGACCAACTATAGGCTTTATTGTCCAGAAATGAAGAGTCACTATTACCAGGCACGTAGTGTTCAACGAGCAAGCTGGCGCAGGTGTAGTGGAGCTGTCAAATGAGGAGCTCGACGACGAATCACTGTTTATTCCAGAAGAAGATGTTGAAGTTGAGCAGGTCATTCAGAAAGATGTCAAGTAGATCGCTCAGACTGAGAATCCTGTTGAGCAGCCAGATATCAAGGTGTCAAGAAAATCTTCTACGCTATCACCGAGAAAATTGCGTAATAGAAATGAAATCAAGCCATTTGCGTAATAGAAATATGTTGCTCTTGTTCAGGTGTTCATGTTTCAGATACTTTGTTGGAATTTATACAGGGTCCCTATGCAGAGAAGTAGCAGAAGTCCATCTCAGACACACTAGCAGCGCATAAAAGAAATGGTAGGTTGTCCATCGTTCCTCGCGAGGAAGGCATGAGGACGATAGATTCAAAATGGGTGTTCAAGGTCATTTAAAACACTGACTCCGAAGCTCCTCGCTTCAAGGCCAGACTATGCGTTAGGGATTTCGTGCAACCAAAAGGATTCGATTATACCGAAACATTTTCACCTGTCGTGAGGTACGACTTTCTGAGGGTGTTTCCGGCGTTCGTCACACAGATGGATTTGGAGATGAAGTCGTTCGACGTCAACATCGCGCTTCACTATGGTGACCTGGAACAAACCATATACATGGAGGTTCCAGAAGGTCTTATTGTAGAAGATGAAATTTCTACAAGTGTAGTGGATCGTCGCGCATCTCTTTTAATACTTTGTATTGTTTGTCGCGTGGTACTACCAGTTTCAATATATCTAGACGACTACATTAATATTTATTGCCCGAAGTTAGAATTTAAATTTCTTCCCTATACCTTAGACCTCGAGTGTAAATTTATCGCAACTTGCAAGTATATCCATTTTGAATACTCAGATGCAATCGTTGGAATTACCAGAGCTTCCATGCTCTTAGTTCCCCCTTCGATAGTAATATTGGCATCAATTTCACTGATCAGTTTCTCTGACTGCCCATTGGCCATTTGAGTAGTCTTCACTTATGATTGATCTAATGGCGTTTTGGATTGAATCTTCTTCCATATTTTGCCAATCATTGTGCAAGCTGTGGATGGATCGATCAATCAACTCATCGTTTAGCCTCTCGGTAACTGTATAGACCTTTACAGGTTAAGTCGGCGGGGAGGTTAGCTGTTCGACGACTGCAGACCGTTTCCCGTCAATTGAAGCAAGATGCTTATAACTGGCGTATTTTCTGCCTGCGATTGAGTCTGTTGGTTATTCAACGGCTGGTTGCTTTTTGGTTGATTATTATTCATATACTGATTATTGGTATACTAATTTTGCCCTTGATAATTTTGATGGCGGCAGTTGCCTCGGCCTCTTCCGAATCTTTCTCTGCCGCGGCTGTTATGATGATAATGCCAGTTGTTTTTATAGTTTTGATTGTTTGATGTTTCATTACTATAGTTGTTTCGATTATTGAAATTATTGCCGTTATTTTGTTGATTATAATCACTACTTTGTTGTTAAGGATTATAACAAGACTTTCCTCCTCTGTTTTGTCTGTGAGGATCGAAGTTTTTTCCCCTATAATTTCTTTAAATTTGCCTTTGTTGGTTATTGTTTTATTATAACTATTATTATTGTTGTTATTGTTTCGGTTTTTGTTTTTCTACTTCAACCATCTCAGATACATTTCTGAATGTGTCGGTACTGTTACAGCGTCAACTTTCAGCTTATTTTTGCCATTTGGCTTCTCGCCAATACCTTTCTCATACGACTTGCAGTCCTCAATCATTGTGTCTGACTGTTTTTTGCCTATATCGAAGGCCTTTGAAAGGAAAATTGTTTTTTCAGAAAATTGTTCTAATACGTCATATCCGTGTAATTTGGTAGTAGTGGGTAAAATCCTGACCGCATATTCAAGAAGATTCTATGAACTTGGCTATTCTCACTCTCTCGTTTATGAGGCGGTAATTTATTAAAATGAAATTTCATGTCTGCAATGTAGTAGATTTTATCCAAGTGCATCTTGATACTGCTTTTTAAGATGTGCTTCAAAGTTGGTCCATCTTGTCTAAGAATCTTTTTTGATTCTATGTAAGTGCTGATTTTTGTAGTATTAGCGGAATCGCGAGCAGCATTTCTGAGTCTGTTTTCGCTAGTTTCGCTAAATTTTAGCTTCCTCGCCGAGATTATCTTTCCAATGTCTCGTGGATGACTGTTGTGATGGTTGACTTGCGTCTTATCGACCGGCTGATTTATCGTTGGGTAATCGAGGTTAAATATCGTTTGATTAGATGTTGGCCATGCTGCATCGCTGTTTCGAGTATTTATTCTGACCGCGTATTGCGCGAAGATGTCCTGTGAAATTTCGTATGATACGTTTCCAACTACGACCCACAATAGTCGGTCTGGCAATTTATTGTGTTCTGTGCAATATTGTCTATTTCATGGTTTAGGTGATTGGACCATCATTTGTACGAGTCGTCCACTATTATTTATTTCGATCTGTTATGTTTCTAAAATTTACTGTTCTTCTACAATAAAATAATGGACTCTATTGTTCGCTCTGAATTCTATAGGATATATAAAAAGATTTATCACTGCGAACTATAATTGAAGCAATTTATTCTTGCGACGTTTCGGGAGTATACATCACTCCCCTCTTCAGCTTATAAAATCACTAAATTAATTTAAATAAACGATTCACACCTTTGCTGAAATCTAATCACATACTTATTAAATATGTGCCGAAAGAAAACAAAATAAAAAAGATAATTCATCCAACACTATAAAATTAGAAACATTTTGTTAAGATTTAAGAGTTAATTAATAAAATTAAAGTTAAAAACAAAGACTTAATTGTAGTACTCACTTTAAAAATCGAATTATTATACTTAAATTTGAAAGCATTTTCGAAAAAAGAAAAATGCTCTCCCGAGTCTCATGATATACATAGAAAATCTATGCAATACGAGACTCGGGAGAAACAGAATTTTAAAAACCGCGAAAACAAAAGAAAAGCTATCAACAGAAGGAATACAAATATATAATGGAAAGAGAAGTAACGCTAGTGTGGTAACAAGCTCCAAAAGCTGGTAGTAGGCGAAAGGAGAGTAGAAAGGATAAAAGGTGCTGGCAGCTCTTATGCCAACGGGCCGAGCGAGGAATCCCATAGGGGTCAACTACACGTACAAGTAGCACGCACTTACTCGTAAATGTACAAGACTTATATTAATATAGGCCTTACCACTCTCAATATCCGTCTTGTGGCAAATGGTATGACAAAGCGTACATTGTTTTCCATCTCATATCTCTCTGTTAATCAGAGAATAAGATATCCCGAATCGTTAAGAGATTTGGCTTAAGTTATCAATGTTTGTTCAAATATTTGTTCTAAACTTCCTTTTCAGGTAACAGAATATAATTTCCAAAGTTTGAGCAAAATCTGTTTTAGCAAATCAAAAGAGTATTTGCGCGATTCGTTGTGAATTACATGAGTGTGAAAAAGAGAACATGACTTGTCTCTCTTGTATTCATGTAATCCTTGGTAAGTTGAGCAAATATTGCCTGTTATAAAAATGGCCGTTAAAAAACAATCCATAAAATTATAATATAATTTATATACATATAAATATCCTAATAGAAGTGAAATGTGAAGTGTACATAAATAAATGTATGTAAACATAGTGTTAAAATTAGATTGTGAATGTTTATTAGATGTGTAAATTATAAGAAGAGTAAATAATCATATTTGTAATTTGAAGTATATGAATTAGATAAGTATAAATTTTAAAAATTATTTAAATAAAAAGAGTGGACACTTTGAGAAAATATTATTTTTTTTTTTTTTTCGGTTTTAGCGGATAATAGGTATAAGTTTATTAAACACAATAAGGCAATGAGGTAATGCTAACAGGATTACAAAAAATTTTGACGAGATTGGTGAAGAGACATTTGATAGATTCATTCTTGAAAAAATAATGCTGGGTTTTAGTTATAATATTGTATTTTGTTTTAAGTACCAAAGTAAGATCTCATTTCAAGAACGTAGGGATCTGTTTCTAGAATTTTAGGTGATTGGAAATCATGTCAAATAAATGGTACTATTTAGATAAGATGGTTGGAAGTTCTAAGCCAAAAGAAATATCAAACGAATTAAAAAAAAAGAATGTAAGAAACGAAAAGTTCTAAATAATTTAATTGCAATGTAACGTAACACTGGCATGAAATTATTTTTGAATTTTAATTTTTTATATTCATTGTTTTCCAATTCACCTGATATTTCTTTTGGCTTAAAACTTTCCACCATTTTACCTAAATAATATCATTGTTTGGCGTTATTTTCAATCGCCTAAAATTCTGTAAATAGATCACTGTGTTCTTAAAGGGGTATTATCCCTATAAGTTGTATTTTCCTATATTCACCTGAAATGAAAAAACCAATGCATTAATTATTATATTTAATACAATACATATCGTATATTTAACTATAATTTATGACAAGTTTAACATGAAAAATTAAATAGCTTCATGGTAACTTGCTAATATTACTTTAGCAACATATTCTGGCTACGCACAGGATCCTGACCAAATCATATGATGGATTTTGCTATATAATGTCTCGAAATGTCTAAAAGACTATTTGAGGACTTACCGCTATTTATATAGCCAAGAAATAAGACCCAGAATTTTTTTAAAAACAATACTGCTCGGTAAGCAAAAAAAATTTCTTAAATTTTTACTTTTTTCATGTTTACAATGATACTTACATGTTAAGTGGCATTTTGGTTAATATAAATAAAGTTAAGTCCTCCAGTATATTATTACAAACATTTTAAGATCTCATATGTGAAAATACATCCAATAGTTCCTCCAGGACCCGGCGCGTAGACTCTAAAAACATATAAAGGAGATAAATCAATTCAAAGTTAAATATTAAGATAATGCTTAATATATTTAATATACTTAACTAAACTATTTCTTTATTTTACTCCTTTTAAAAGTAAATATTTTCCATAAAAAAGGTAATATTGTATTCGAATAACCTAAAAGACAATTATATCAGGTAAATTGTGAAGTATGCGTTGTTACGAATGGTGTAGTTCGTAACGCTGCACAGCTGAAGTGCAAGCTATGCAGATATATGACGAGGAGTAGTGCAACGATAAGCGGGATGGGGAATTAGCTCAGTGGCAGAGCGTTCGCCTTCGGCGCGGAAGATTTACTCGGGCCCGGTTCGACTCCCGTCGCGGTCGTTCTTCCCCATCCTTTTTCTAAAGAATATTAAAATCGTAACATATAAAAACTGGTGTCAGAAATGGGGATCCTTATCATGTCGCTCACAAGTGGACTGTCTGTTCGCAGTGTTTCCTACCTTACCCACTTCTCGTAAAATAATTGGTATCTCATGAACAGAATAATTAATTACCGTCCTGTCGAAGAAAAGAAGAAAAATATACCGAATTAAAAGAGATACCCTCGTTGCGTCCCGTGAAAATAGAATTTGCACGCCGAGGATCCGAGCAGCGCATATAGTAGTCGATAAAGAAGAGCACGTCGAGGGCGACGTGTTTCGCGGCCTCAGACGTGTTACGAATGGTGTAGTTCATAACGCTGCACAGCTGAAGTGCAAACTATGCAGATATATGACGAGGAGTAGTGCAACGATAAGCGGGATGGAGAATTAGCTCAGTGGCAGAGCGTTCGCCTTCGGCGCGGAAGATTTACTCGGGCCCGGTTCGACTCCCGTCGCGGTCGTTCTTCCCCATCTTTTTTCTAAAGAATATTAAAATCGTAACAGCGTATAGGTATAAAATAATACATAATTATAAGTATTCTAATAATACATAATTATTGTAATTATATAATCTTAAACTCTTTGAATTAGATACTTACATGTTTATTGTTGGAACACATACATATTTGTGATATATACATAAATGAGTCATAACTTTCTTGCCTGGAAAAAGAAATCACACAAAGAAACACGTTCTTCACATAACACTGGACACATGTAAAGCAGAAGTACTTATATCTAATCTCATTGAATTTCTTTTACAACACTTATTACATCTGACTTTGATTCTATTATATATTCTATTATATATTTTATATATATATTGCAAATTACAAATGTTATTATTTACTCTTCTTATGATTTGAGAACTGCTAATAAATCTTTCATATGTTACTTCATCTAATTTATCAAAATTATTTGTAATCCCATATATATATTAGATAAATATAATTTTTAATTAAATTTTAAAAATAATTATAATAAGAATCGATACTTTGTGAAAATCATAATGTTTGGTTTCGTTTCAAATTTAAGTGGATAATAAATTTATAATACATTATCAAACAGAATGGGTTAAATAGGGGTTTCTGGACTAAGTTGGAGAATGTGAAAAATACATGAGGTTATACTAACAGGATTACAAATAATTTTAATAAGTTAGATGAATTAACATATGAAAGATCTTGATTGGTTGTACTATTGTGTTTTGTTTTTAGTACCAAAATAATATCTCATTTTAATATAATATATTAATAATATATGGCGATTGGAGAATATGTCAAATAATAGTACAATTTAGATAAAAAGTTAAAACTTAGAAAAAGATATTTAAAAAGTTCTAAACAATTTAATAAAAATATTATGTAATACTGCAGCCATGAAATTATTTATAACTTCTAATGTCTAACATTTTTCTTAATTTGTTTAATAAATCCTGTAGCTTACGACTTTCAGTTATCTGATCTAAATTATACCATTATTTGGCATGATCTGCAATAGTCAAAAATTCTATAAACACTCCACTGGATTTTTGAAATGAGATTTTATTTTGGTTTAAAAACAAAATGCAATAGTACAACCAAAGATCATCATTATTTTTTTAATAATAGATCTTTCAATTATCACTTCACCTGACAAAAAGTTATTTTTAACTGCCCATTGCTTATTCTATCTTTACATTTTACTACTTGTAAGCAAATGACTATTGTATGTGAATCATATATAAAAATAAAAATTGTATTAAATTACGAATTCTTTAATTAGATTAAACAAATTAAAAATGAAAGCAAGGGATACTGGGTAACTAATACAATAAAATACTAATGAATGCATAATTTTGGTTGCAGTGTAGCTTTTGCGGAGCTGTTTGAAGGATTGAAAGAAGGATGCCCATATGTGTGGGAACCTCAGGGAACGTAAAATTCATATCATAGCATTTAGTTATTATCTTGATTGTTCATTTGCAAGAGGAAATTTTTCAGGGAAACGCAGGGAAA
>UELU01141013.1:0-25074 GCA_900490025.1 Megastigmus dorsalis | reverse complement strand
AACGCAGGGAAAAATAGTTGTGAGCCTATAAAATTTCGTAATTAGCATTGGAAATATATCTATATATATCAATTTTCAATAGATATAGATATATTTACAATGTTTTTCGTGGGCATCCTCCTTTGTAATGCAAGTGATGGTGCTATCAACTTGTGAACTGAATACAGGCACTTTATTTCATTTATCAATGGATTACGATTTAATACTACTGGATCAAAAAAGATAAATTTTATTTTAATTTTAGTAGATAAGCTACGTCGGTTCTGGCTCACCCCCACCCCGAGTCCGAGTGAGCCAGAACCGCTAGTCCCCTCCCCCCCTCCCCCGCAGAGCTACAAGAGTCAGTGCGCCAGAACCGGCATAGTATTTCTGGCTCACCGTATTGCAGATGAGCCAGAAGCGTCTCTCCTCCGTTGAGCTGTAAGAAACAGCGAGCCACAAACGGCATTTACCGCGAGCGTCTTATGTATGCGTCAGGCTGCCCACTGCCGAGCGGCCCGGCATTTTGCGGCTTCCTGCTGAGCCAGACCGCTATATATTTCCGGAAGGAGGTCCATGCAGGCTTAGGGTTTATAGAGAACCTACTTTTATCTACTACTGTACTGCTTTTATAACCTTTCTTCTTGGGTAGTGAGTGCATATCAGTTGAAATATACATAATGAATCCATCTCTTCTTTTTTTTTCGCCAGATGATCAGTTGATGAGGCTAAACACTGTTTTATTCTTAATCGGGCTGGATGTCTTCCCATTCCATTTCAGAACAGAGAGGGTTGAAAAGTTTCATTAGCTTAACGTTTTGAAGTGCACACGTAGCTTTGAATGCTCCGCTGTGATTAGTGCATATAGTCACTGATTTAGGATGCTCAAATTCTAGGTAACCGAATTCTGTGATATCAGATACTTTACAATTGAAACGCTCCAACCATTTCTGTTTTACCTAACCGATCACGTAGATGCTTGTCGCATCCTGTGGAGCTTCTTAAAGATCTTTCCAATTTCAGTGTATTCGTGATCACCGGTATTCCAGGACAAACCATGATAATAAAGTTAAAGACAGAGATTTTCACGTTTGTACTTGTCAGATAATTTTTTCCAAGGAAATGGCGCTTTGAAGTAAATCACTATAGGATCGGTATTGTCATGGGTTGGAATTACAGCCAACTCTTTCAAGACGAAGTCTTGACTCGGCTTCTTGAATCCTTGCACATCCACTGCGTACTCCATTTCGAGCAAGAATGAGCTCCGCTTCGCTTTCTTATGTCACCTGTCCCCAGTTTAGATCAGTTTCTTGACATCGCCATTTACGGCGTTGTTCTCGACAATCAGATCGTGTATAATTAAGCAGTAAGCGGTGGTGCCAGCAGAAAAATTCTGCTTAGCATCGAATTCGAGACGTACATCTACGGAAACGTTTTTCAGTGAATCGTCTTACATCTAGCAATTTTGCATACATGTCATACAGAATTGCATATTCATTCTTTGCAACATCCAAATTCATGTTTCCATACGGATAATATTGCGAAATGAGAAATAGTTCTAAGTTGCTGATGTTACAGTGATCGAACTAACTAGCATTGACTGTCTTTACCTCCTTTCGATTTTTCTGAAATCCTAGAATTACAAATCGAGACTTTTTCAGCTGATTAGAAGTTTTCACAGTTCATACTTGTCTAGAAGAAGTTGGTAGTACGGGATATTAGTACAACTCCCGCGATATCTCTCACAATTATATTTAACCTTATCAACATTAAGGTATGATATCAAGTCCAAAGATGGTCTAAGGTCGCCAAAACTATCGAAGTAAACAACGTTTTTACCTCGCTTATGATACGCGGCCGAATGCGTTCCAGGACCACTGGCATCGCCTAAATTCACAATTCCGATTCACAATAGAGTGGTCCCATAGTTGGTAATTCAATTCGCATAAATACACCTTTAGAATTTTTAATTTTTAGAATTTCAGCATATTTAATCAAGTCATCATCGGTTAGTGCGCGGTGAGGTAAATTTATTTCAAACTTTTTTTTTAAACCTTTTCCCGGCTTAAGATAGAGGCCAAATCCCTTCTCATGTAGTTTGAGATATAAACCTTTACCAAAGTTAATCGCTTACATAGTTTTATTATGTCTTTCACTCTCTTCCAAGCGCTGTTCGTCTGCTTCAGCGTCCCAACAGCCAGAGCACCCACGGCACTTAAAGCCGTAAAAAGGGGTATGAGAAAAGACAAAGCCCCACAAACTTTTGATGGAACTGGTAGAATGCGTGGAATACTAATGTTTTCTTCCACACCAGCCTGTTGACTACACTGCGAGCTTTTTTCAACGCCGAGCGAATAAATGTTTGAGCACATTTACTTGGCGCTGATTTGAAAGAAGCAGCCTTAATTACTATATTCAATGCAGTCATTTTCTTTTTCATACCCTTTTTCTTCTTCTTTCTAATACGTATTTTCTTCTTTCTCATACCCATTCCGAATCTTGATTTAAGATTCATAGCGTTAGTGAAAGCAGCTGCTTTCTCCCCGAAACCGGCGTCCTCGGCTGAAACACGTTTCCAAGCTTTATCGACAAGATCTCTGTCAGCGGCATTTCACACCTTGACGTTTTCACGATTTTTTGGATAAGCTATGTCGTGATCCTTGCAGGCTGCATCAAGAGGATTGATTCCAGGATCTCTTCGAGCTAAGCATTTGGCCAATTTGGTCCCCGCTCCACAGTACTGATATCCACGTATGTGAAGTTCGATCGGGAGCTTATTGATGATTTTGTTGATCAAACCACATCCTCTTCGCTGTTTGTATACGATCATCACTGTTCATAGCTCAGCGAACGACTGATGCTCGCAGCTATATAAGAGCTCTATTTATAGCTAAACCGTCAGTCGTATTCCAGATATCGTTCCGCGAGCATGGATTTTAAAGAAGAATCAGTCAAGCTTCCAGTAGCTAATTTCGATGCTATTGTAGAGCCAGATCGAAAAGCTAAATGACACGGAGATTTACTGCCGAACAGCATACGAGCTGTCTTATGTGGTCCGTCAAATTGCGGAAAGACTAATAGTTATTGGAAATCTCTGAATCAACCAAAGTATAAAATGCTACAACAGTTTTTGGAATATGTAGATGACGTGCAGTACTTTCCACTTTAAGAACACGATGAAGTGATAGATCCGGAACATGCGCTTCCCAATTAAATCATGATATTTGACAATATCGCTTGTGAAAACCAAAATAACGTAAGAGCTTTTTTCTGCATGGGTGTAGATTGTTTCTATCTTTGTCAGACGTATGCACACATACCTAAGCATCTAGTCAGAGATATTGTCAATCTGCTGGCAATATTCAGACAAGATGATGTGAATTTGAAACACTTGTACAACGATCATGTCAACTGTGATATAACTTTAACGCAGTTCAAAGATTTATGTTCAAAATGTTGGAGAGATGACCTGTAAACAGTCATCTCTCCAACATTTACCTGTTCCCACATGTACCCAGAACAGTACCTGTTCCTGTAAAGAGAAACACTGGCAAAGATGTAACAGCAGCTATGAAGTCCGTATTGATCAAACATCAAGTACCAAAGAATCTGCATACAGACAGAGGTAAAGAATTTTACAATACCGACTTTCAGAATCTCATGCGAAAGTACAAGATAAATCTCTACTCAATCTACAGCAATCTCATGACATCGATATGCGAACGTTTCAATCGCACGCTAAAAAGTTTAATATCGAAAAAGTTTAGTCTGCGAGGTAATTACAAGTGGCTAGACATATTGCCTGAATTAATAGCAGCTTACAATAATCGAAAACATCGTACTATTGGTTTGAAACCTAAAGATGTGTCGGCCGCCAACGAAGCCCAAGTATTGCAAAAATTCATTGGAGAACATAGACCAGCAAAGAGACCAAAGTTCAAAGTAGGCGACAAAGTACGTGTGGGAACGCTAAACAAATATTTAAAAAAGGATATACACCTAACTGGTCAACTGAAATATTTACGGTCGCACGAGTAGCAGCTACAAGTCCAATCACGTATCATCTTAAAGATTACAGGAATTAATTCATCTCCGGTGGCTTCTATGAGCCATAACTATTGAAGGCTAAATATTCAGATGTTTATCTTATAGAAAAAGTTCTTAAGAGAAGAAGAAATCAAGTATTTGTAAAATGGCTAGGTTTTGATAAATCTCAAAACAGTTGGATTGATAAAACTGATTTTTAATTATTTCTTAAACAGATATATTTAAAACAGATATTTTTTTTTAAATAAGAAAAAAGTTGTCGATATTATGTACGATAAAATGGTATTTGATAAATAAATAAACATAAGTATTTAAAATAAACTAATGGGCTATGTTTTTTTACAAGTCTTTATGAATTTAAAAATTCACTGTAATCACCGTTATACTTCATGATAAATTCGTATTTGTGCACAGCACTTTGAATGTTGTAGAGCAGGTCCGGGTTCTTGTCGAAAGCATCCGATATTCTTTTCGGCAAGAAAATAGCAATCTCCTCGTCCAGTTCTATAACAATTTTTAGGCCAAATCTTGTACTGACTTGTTTGAGCTTCGAAACCCTGTAGGTTTTCCCGTTATCAAGATCGCACATCTTTTTAATCGGTAGGAAACCTCCACGAGATATTTGTTTTAGGGCTGAGATGCCCATCTGTAACATAAATTTATACAAGTCAGAACATGAATGAATACGTTAACAAAACGAGATTACTAACCTATATTAATGATTCGTTGTTTTTCTTGTTAGGAAACCTCATTGGTCGACTGAGATTATATCAGGTATTTTTCAACTTCTTGTTTGATACCTCGGCGGTCAACTGAATAATGCTTCTCTTAAGCACTTGCTTATATTGGTTTTGACCCACCACGATTCCGAAATCCAACAGCTTGACTGCGGCGGCTGAGCATGATGATGTAGCAGCGGCTGTTAAAACTCCTGAAGATTGAATGAGATCTGATTCCTCCGACGCGAGCTTTTCTGGATCCTCTTCGCGCGGCGGCTCGACTGCGGCGGTGTCTGCGCCGGATGCAGTGATTGGTAGTTTATCAGCCCCCATTCTGAGTTCTTCATAAGGTGACTGAACCCTCTCTCCAGCAATGATCATCGCCATTTCATCTGGAATTATTTTGGAATGACCCCATGGTAATGTGTCATTCGTGTTGATCTCTAGAAAGCGTTTATCATCGTGAGCACTGAGAGCGATCTTTGTTTCTACTTCAGTGTATAGCCGATGATGTTGAGATCTAATTTTTCTCTTTTCTCGCATTAGAGTAGCGTTTTCATTTAAACACTTCATATACTCTTCAAAGGTTACAGTTGCCTTAACTATGGAACTCGTCACACCTTTCGGTTTCTTTATTAGCTTCTGGTTTCTGACTCGGATACTGTAAATCTTACTCCTTAATACAACAAACTCCAGCATAAGTTCTCCGTTGCATTCATTTTTCATTAAACCTACAATTTTTTTATTGGCTCGTGCTATGTTGTATGGGTTCATTTCAGGGTAATCGGATGCGTTAAATTCTTGAATATCATGTTTCATCAAGTTATAAATATCAATGTTTTTGACCTCGTATACCAAGCTATCTGTGTCAGTATAAAGTAATTTATATTGATCTCCCAGTCAACCCAACATATAGTTATAGTGAAATCGGTAGGCAAGAGTCTTGGATATATCGAGAACAGATAATCGAATATATATTGGCTTCTTGATATATATCTCTGGTCGCAGCAAGATTTTCATCTAAAATTGCGCAACTACGAAAATTTGGTTTTTCGATAAGCGCTTCTGCTCCGTAGCGACCTGTCCATTTATTCACGAGTTTTACATCAACTCTTTTTCGCTCATTCTCTATTATTTTTCGATATACCGCATTATTAAATAATTTGAACAACATCTCCTCGAATTCGTTTTTAGTGTGTTTTCTTTTCTCACTGTTCAAGTTGATGTATGGTTTTATCCATGCACTTTGTTCAAACTTTAGAGCTCTATGAATATTTTTAAATTGTAATCCATTTTGCAGAGCCTGCTTGAGCGCTTGATAGTACAGTACGTAACGTTTTTTATCATCAAGATTTGGTGGCGCCATGTGCTCAGCGCAAAACGGCAAATCTTTGTGAACATCGTAAAGCGTGTCGACGTATTCTAAATCTACTTCTAGAATATAACCAGTCGAATAATCAGCAGGAACATTGAAAAAGGTCCAATCCTATGTAATTTCAACCCATTAAAAGTCTCCGTATGGTAAAAACTGAGTCATAGCCCAGCCATATAAATTATTTATATCATAATACATGAGATACTATGTTTTCTCATTAGGGCTATACTCCTCTTGCACGTATGGATTATTTGCTTTTGAGTAACGATTGCAAGACTGGCTAATGCCTCCGCGTATGTCACGCCCTACATTAGCATGTTAATATCGGTTGACAGTTGCAGTTCAATCTGTAAAACATATATTTATTTTATTTATACATAAGTGTATTATATATAACCGTACATTACCTCAGTATATTTAAGTATTGCATTCCACGTCAATCCCGGTGTTGTGTAATAATGAGCGGGATCCAATCCATAAGCCTCGAGACAGTTACTTCGAAAGTTGTCAAAAACTTCGGTTAAAAGTAGAACGTCTGTTTTAAGGTATCAATCTGAGTATTCACCAAGATTTTGAATTCTAAAAGAGTTCTAAACATTTTCGTCATGCTCATAGTCTTCGATAGTAATGTTTGCATCATACAAACTACTATAAAAGTCCTCTTTGTATGGTAGTTTGATTTCCTTCAGCTTTTCAAGTAATCTAATCGTATGGGAAGACTCTATTCCTTTTTAAAAGTGAGATTTTCTCAGAATTGAATCTATCATCTCACTCAAATACTCGCTGTGGGATGTCGAGTTTCTCTAAATAAGATGACAGTTTATCCAACGATGCGGCCATGAATTTGAATGAGTCGATAAACCGAAGATTTATATCAGTTCCTTCAACGTATTTGGTAAATGATATATATTTCTCCTTGGTTTGCGAGCCTAGGGACACGCGTCCAGGAAAACAAGTTGAGATCTGTTTGATAAAGAGATTCGTATCGTAACCGTTTAGATTGTGAAATACCACAGGCCCTTTTTTCGAATCCTGATAGTTGATATTACACGAATTATGAGCGGATCCTCGATATCTGTAATAATAAAGAATAGTTTTTTTATTTTATATGATAAATATGAATATAATTTTAGTACTTACTCTCCGGTGAAATGGCAATGATCATTGACCTTTTTACTCTCCTCAGTGAAAGGTTCTCGGCATATGTGACATATGAGCACTCTACCAAAGTCAATAATTTCTTTAAACGCTAGAGATATCATTGGACGCGGATTCTTATAAATCTCCTGTAATTTTAATACTATGACATGGAGATTCCTTACAAACCATGTGGCAGGAGTTTTCTCTTCTAATACCTCTTGTCTATAAGCCTTGTACTCCGACTGGGTATCATCATAGCTGTACATAACGTAGTAACCGATACTAAACATTTCGTGACGTTGATATGCACGATTTTCATCGCCGACTGGTTCCTGTAAGCATTCAAAGTCCGCGTATATCACAAACGGCACTCGATTTTGATATGAATGATTTTTAAATTTCAGAGTGCTTTTTTCTTTCGTAGGAAGCACGATTTTACATTTATTCATTCTTTCACAGCCAACTAAGTGAGCAGTCAAATTTTCATTTGTATGAAAATAATGTAAGCAGCGATCGCATATATACGTTTTATTAGTCCGCGCACATATTTGCTTTCCCACTAGTCGAGACAAGTTCTTTATCCATACATAGTGACATTTTCGCAGACTAAAATTATTAAAAGGTTCTTGTTCTTTTTCTTTATCCTCGTCAACATATTCATTTTCTATAAGTAAGTGATTGACATGCTTTGTCTTATTTTCGTCAGTCAAATGTCGTGGTAAAAGGATAAAAATATTACCCTTCTTTTTTAAAAAGTAAACTTTGACGCATATATCATTTTGTCGTTTAAATTTTCCAACTTGTCTCGGATCGACTGGAAACTCTATCCCTTTGAAATTATACTGATTTTTTAGTACCTGCAAGACGGGATCATTACCTTCCCCATTCGATGCAGGTAGTGTCGGAAGTACCCGTATCTTGACAGGAGTTGGGTTAAGTAAAAATTTACGTGGACCGCTCCTCTCTCCGTCCAGAGTCGTACGTCCTGTATTAGGCGTCTCGTCCACTTGTCTTTGTCACTGTTCGTCCAGCGGGTTTGCTAGTCTGCCAGTGTCTCTGTCCGTGTGTCTGTGGTGGCTCTCGCTCTCCCATTTTCATTACTCGTATCTTAGATCCTCTGTCGCTCTATAGCTAGGAGGTCTACGGGGACAACCCCGGCTATCACAAGTGCCGCCACCTCGGAGACGGTGCGGTACGTGGACGCGATTCGCAACGCCCCCCTTCTTTGCACCGCCGTGATCTTCTTACGGTACTTCTCCACCGCATGGCACCCGCCCATATCTCATTCCCGTACCGTAGCATCGAGTGGGTCACCGCCATGAGGTGTCTCAGTGTGTTTGATTCCGGTCCTGTTATGTTTGCCATGAGGCGGGCGAGCGCTGCCGTTTTCGAGGCTGCCCTCTCAGCGGCGCTCCTGATGTGGGGCCGGAAGGTCATCCTCGTATCCAAGGTTACCCCGAGATATTTGTCTTCCTCACCTGGACGCACGACAGACCCGCCCACCATCATGGGAGTTGTCGTATCTATCCTTTTTTTCGTCAAGTACACAAGTGCCGCCGCCTTGTTTCCCGACTATCCCGAGGATCTATACTAATCTTTATATTGCTCGTTAGAGGAAACTCTACAGAAATTTTGTGTTACAAGATGTAACGCTGCGAGGATGGCCCATTTAAAACATTGATCATCTTTGTTAATCACATTGATACATGCTTTTTCTTTTTAATGTACTTGGGTAAATCGATATATGAACTTCCTCTCATGGGATTGTTTTTATTAATATTGATGATTAATTTCGTTACAAACCATTCGTTCAAGTCTGTAGTCGAGTAGATAACAACAGCCTTGGTATTGAAATGTTTAATGTCCTCACTCACTTCCCTTTCTTTAACTATCACGTACTCGGCTGTCAAAGTTGTATTTAATTTCAACACGAGATGCTGCTCAAGAGCCTTTTTTATTTGTGTAATGAACTCACGTCGTGCATTTGACAAAAATTTTGTCAAGTTTAAATGATTGCGATTTGTTACTACACTCATGATGTAGTCGAAAAAAGCACAAAACCGCCTACACCAATGCTACAGCTGCTTGAACTTTTTGTTTGTCAGATACGGACAAGCGTAGAGGTGTCAAGACCGGCCATCATATGAATATATGATTTCCATAATAATCGTCATGTGAACTTGAAGTATTCTGCACGTGCCATGATACAAGGAAGGTATTGTTTTTCAGAAAAACTCCGTTGAACTGTACGGATCTCGTAAAACGCGTCTCTTTCTATTAAACCCTTAATTAGAGGGAGGGGGGGGGGTGATCGTGATTAGTAAAAAAAAGCACATAAAAATAGTTCGCGCTGTTTGCAACGTTCATTTATTAATCCACCCTCATTCAATCAAGATGGAATACGTCATCGATGTTCAAGGGTTTAAGGCCGCCTCCAGTACATTTGTATTTAAGGAGATTGCTATTGTAGCACTTGAAGAAGATGCAATGCCATCGGTTTTCCTGTTTGCACCACCATATTTATGGGATGAATAGCTGCCAAAAAGTAAATGCGAAAATTGTTGTTTTGATCGTAATTTCAAGGGCTACATTGAAATTCGGGCAATATTCCGTACGAAGAGGTTCGCCAAACCGCACAAGCTATCGTTTCAAATACACGAGCAGTATACTTAAAGGGACTAGAAAAATTAAAGTGGCTGAAAGGGATTTTGCCTAACAGGTAATTTAGCAGTATAAATTTTAAATTGTAACAAAAGATTAACTAAAAGATTTGTGTATTTAGTCTGGTGTACAACATCAAGGACCTGGGTTGTCCTTCATTGTACAAGCTGCCTAAGGATTCCAGAGCATGCACGAAGCACCATGCAGTTCTGGATCTGAGTTGCGCGTCTGTGCACGTCGATACCATGAAACGTTGGATGCTAGAACGAAGAGTCAACTACGAATCCATAGCGTTAATGTACAATTGAATGCAAAATATTAAGTATGCAAAATGTACAATTAAATGTAAAATATTAAGTATGAATAAAATAAACATGCATAAAGTATTGAAACTTATATAATGCTGCAATACTATTCGGAGCTCTCGTATTCATATTATCATTTTAAATTTGGCGGCCAGAGTAGTACGGCGCTCCTCCGCTAGGCGGCGAGACCCCACGGCGCTAAAAACGCAGTAATAAAAGTGTTGATCAGGAGATATAGGGAGGTAGGATTCGACACGTGGTCAAAGTGAACTTTGCAGCGCGCATCCTCGAGTGCTCCTCGGAGAAGTCTCGGATATGTCGACCTGCTTTTTGCTCTTAGAGTTCACCCTCCGAGTAATGAAAGGTTTGTAAAAAGCCTCCTTCCTCTTCTTCTGTGTGATCCCAGCAGGGTACTCCTCCCGCGCGTACTTCTGGCTCACTCAGAGTAAAAATACTATACATTTAAAAAAAAACATCAAGCACCACTTCTGGCTCAGCGCAGGCGGCAGAAGGCAGCGGGCAGCGAAAGGTGATGCATGCATGAACCGCTCGCTCTAAATGTTATGCCTTTTCTAGCTCACTGCTTCCTACAGTTCAGCGGTGGGGAGGAAAGACGCTTCTGGCTTATCCGCAGCAGGGTGAGCCAGAAACCCTATGTTGGTTCGGATGCTAACAATGCTTATCTACTAATTTTAACTTCAAACTATTTGAAAACTTTTTATTAAATAACATGTTAGTTTCATAACGTAAACTACAATTAATTTAAATAATATTATATTTAAATAAAAATTTTGAATCATTAATATCTGTAAATATAATTTAAAATTATAGTAAATCGAAAATGCTGCTTATTTAAAAATTTAATATTAGTTAAAGCAGCTTATACAGTTTTATGAATTTACTATTTGAATATTCTCGAAGAACTTATATAAAAATAACTTTTAAATGCTACTCTTCAGTTAGTTATGATTCATTGACTCTATTGCATTTTAAAATAATATATATTTTATAAAATATTATTGTTGTTGTAAATTATATTGTGATACATTTCTCTTTTATTAAAACGAAGAATCATTCCTGATGTGAACATTTATATTCTTACATATAGACATTTGTAAGTTGGTTAATGTTACTAACAACCAGATCTTCGATACGTACAACAGCAATGAAATAATCACGATAGTATTATGCAGTATTCTTCTAGTTTTTGAAATGAAATTGTTCGTAGTAATCAAGAGAGAAAAATTATGTTTTGCTGTATTCTACGAGTCTTATATCCAGTACTTTAGTGACAAATTATTTTTTTTTTATATTATACCCTTATAAAAGGTCCCTTTTTAGCTTGTTTAAACGTTTTTAATCGGTTTTTCTCCGTTGTCTTGGAACTAATCTCATCCAGCAAAAAGTGTTCAACAGAGATAACTTTTGTTTCGTTATATTTTACAAATTTTACATTTAATACTTTTATAACAAATCATGGTTTTATATTAAAGCCCAAATAAGATCATTTTTAGCTTATTTAAGCAATTCTAATCATTTTTCTACTGTTATCTTAACAGTAACTGCTTCTATGAAAATGTTTTCGACAATGAAAAGTTATTTTTTTGTATTCTACGAGTTTTATATTTAATACTTTAGTGACAAATTTTTATTTTTTATGTTAAAACTCAAAAAGGAGTCATCTTTACCTAATTTAAGCAGTTTAAATCGTTTATCCACTGTTATCTTGAAAGGAACTTATCCTATGAAAAAGTTTCCAACAGAGAAAAGATGTATTTTTTTTAGTTCTAGCACTTCGTCTATTGATACTTTACGAAAAATAATTCTTTTCATGTTATAGTAAAAAACGGTTTTCTTCCATTTTTAAAGATTTACCATTTCGAAGTCTTTCGATGGATATGGCCGTTTCTATTTTAGAATATAATAAGTTAATATGAAAGTAAATTTATCGATCACCATGTGCTAAGGAATTCTTAGATGATATTACCCTTTTTTCCAAATGAACTAACATAGTGAACATTCCAAACTTCCAGCGGCAAAGGTTTTCAAGTTCATATGTAATCGTATGTCCCTCTTCAACTAGGCTATGGAGGTCCTTACATACTTAATTATTAACTCTTTTTCATTTTTGTGTCAAAGATAGACCTCTCTGTATCTTACTGAAGATGGGTAAGCAGGTCGTCTCAAGCCGAAAACACTTTTTTTACGAATCATATTTTTAATTAATTATAACCCTTTCAGATTATATTACAAAATTTTAGTTTTCTCAATTTCGGTTTACTTAGACTTTGCCTAAGGTAAGGTCCCGATTTCTGCTTATTTAAGCCCTGACGCATCAAATGAAGTGGTTTAGAAATTAATTTCACTAACTCTTTACTAAGCAAATCAGCCTATCGGATTAATCATTCATCCAATTCCTTTACGGATACTGTTAAAAGTCGGCTTAAAAGATTTAATATTAGTAATACTTAAAAGAAAAGTATGCTAAAAATGTACCTATTTCTGCTCACTGAGAAAAGTCATAATTAAGTCGTATACCTATTATCTGCTCACCATTATTATTTACTTATGATCATATCAGTTGTTGATTTTTAATGTATTAACATATTAATATGTGAATAAGTTTCATTATTTAACAATAAAAACCATATAAATATCGAACTAATTTAAATGAAAAATCATTCTTTCATGAGCAGAAATAGGGACATGAAAACATCCACTTTCGTTTAACTTAAATTTGACTTTTTTTAGATTTTAAGATATTTTTAGTTCAACACTAAGATTTTGTCATTCTATATTGAAAATAACATCTATCTTTTACCTATTATAAGCTTAAAACAATCATATTTTTTTGTAACTACATAAAAAATATGAGTGATTAGATATAGGAACGTGAGCAGAAATCGGGACCTTTACCTTATGCTATAAATTTCTCTTGTTGGTTGTTGTCTGTACATAGATACAGCTCTCCTCATATTGAAAAAAAAGATGGGAATTTCTTCCGTGAAATTCTTGGCTCGTGGTGATCGATAAATTCAATTTCTTATTGTAAAAATTTTGACAAACAATAAATTTATCATTATAATAAGCTAATCTCCAAAGTTTTGACCCGTTCCGTCAAAAATTCATAGATAAAATCGGTTAACTTGACAGCATACATACATCCTTACCCAAACAAAATCAAAATTCGCTCTCGCTCGCTTTATCTCTCTCTCTATCCCAGTAGTTGAGTGAAGATTGCAGTCTAGTGCAATACAGGAAAAGCTTATGATGGTGGTTCGCACACACTCACAATCACGAATCGCGCGCTTTGATTCTTGCAGAGTGCTCTCTTTCGCGGTGGAAAACGATATGTCGGCGCGATCTAATTACCATATTGCGCCGTCTATCTGTGCCTATCTCTCTCTCTCTCTCTCTCTCTCTCTCTCTCTCTCTCTCTCTCTTTCTCTTTCTCGCTCACGGTTCCCTTAACCTGCGCGCCGTCGGATGGAGCATGTCATCGAATTACCGAGCAAATATGAAATGTGCTCGCGAATTCGTCACAATATTATATATATACACACATATATACATATAAATATATCTAATGCAAGTTTCTGGGACGTTTTTAATAATACATCGCAAGTTTCTGGGATATCTCTAGGTTTCTGGGATATCCCAGAAAACTTCGGAGTGTAATGCAAGATTCTGGGACGACTTTGTTCGGTAAAATTACTATTTTAGTAATGTTTTCGTGCTTTAATACGCAATAGTGACCAGAAACAGAAGCGGGCGCCGCAGGCGAACATCATTGTGGTCGGGGGTTGTGGGGTTTTAGGTTATTATACAATTGATAAAAATTTATACATCCCAGAAACCAACAAAATCCCAGAAACTTGCGTTGTATAAATATATGATATATATATTTATTATATATATAATATATATATGTATGCAGGTCATTCGATGAGTAGATTCAACTAGTTACAAGTGAGTTTATTTTTTCTGCTTTCCAATTGATTTCATTTCTTGGTTTTAATATGTTTATTTTGGTGTCAGTTCGACGTGGTTTGGAAGTAAATTGATCCAGTGTTCGCCAATTTTATAATATTGCGGTATTATTTGATTGCAGTTTATTTGTCCTCCTTTTTTTATTAGAATATGTCTCTTCGGTGTTAAAAACCGAATGTAAGCAAATATATCTAAATTTAATATTTCTTTGTCTAATCTAACATTGTTGTCAAATAGTACGTTATTATACTTTTTCTCGTATATATATAATCTAGGGTGTTCCGTTTTTGTAAGTATTCTTCCGTATAAATTGATATTTCCTTTTGCTGCTAATGCGAAAGATATATCGTCGGTATTTATGCTATAAACTGCGTCCAGATTTTCCGACGAGATTTTTGTAATAGATCCCTTGTATAAAATGTCATATTTATTTTTAAACTCGTTATTGCTAGGTAATAGTGTCCAAAATGAATGATCCGCTTCTATGTCTATACAATGTAAGTCGGAAAATTTACAAACAGTTCCGGAATTCAGTCTTAATTTATCGTTATTTACACTAACTTGAACGTATTGCTCCATTAACGTTACTTTAATAAGCCCTTGTACGAATACATTGCTCCATGTTCCGTACCTATCTGCATAAGATGCTCCAGAACAAGTTTTCCCTTCAACGCTACCCGCTAGGTCGATTCCTTTCGATTGGCTTGCATTTATTCGTAAGTTTGCTATAGTATGTGTATTATCGTACTTAAATATACCCGTATTGTGTATAAATTTACAATTTTCATTACTAATATCGTAAATATATTCTTGTATAACATTTTCTGTTGGTCCTAGATGGCTAAACATTCCGCAGTGAAATATTGTACGCTTAATTTCTATTTTACATTGAATTACATGAATTGATCGAAATTCAGCTAATTGGAGTAATTCTATTGTCGCGTTTGACAATTTTAGATTTTCTTGGTGAAAATCGCACTCTCAAGGTGTCCAATAGAGAATATGTTACGACGTTTGGATCGCTTGAGCCGCAATCAAATCCTACTATTGCTTTTCCCATTTTGAAAAATACTATTAAGATAAAAGTGATGGATATCATTGTTGTTATGTTTCCTAAAAGAGAAAAATATTAGTTTTTCTTTTCATGTAAAATTAGTTTATTTGCATGAACTGTTTTTTCTTTTCCCTTATAATTTATGATTATATTTTTATTTTCATTTATTTTAATTATTTCAAATGGTCCCAAATTATGATCCTTTTCTAGTTTCCCTGGTTTACGTACAGAGTTTACGTTTACGTATCTGTCATAATATTTCTTTGATTTTTCTTTGGAGACTATTAAATTTTCACGTACTAAAGCATTGATTTCTCTCATGTTGGAGATAAGATTTTCAAGATAGTTGTTAAAGGTTGGAGGTTGTTCGCTTTTTTTTTAAAGGTTCGCTAGAAGGTAATCTGTGCGGGTAAGCGAAAACTAGTTCATGTGGTGTAAATTTGTGACTTGAATGGAGGCTTGTATTGTAATGAAATTGTGCTAATTCTAATAAACCGTCCCAGTCAATTTTTTTTTGTAGAAAAGTTTTTTAAATATTCGCATAATGGATGGTGAGCTCTTTCTAATGATCCATTAGACTGAGGTGGAAATGCGGTAGTTTCTACTTTTAAAAATTTCAATCTGCGAGCGATACATTTTATTATTTTACTTGTAAAATTTGCACCTCTGTCTGTTAAAATCATTTTTGGTGAACTGAAAATACAAATAAATTTTTTTATAAGTGCATCGGCAATTGTTTCTGCTGTTTGAACTTTTAAAGATACTGTTATTAAGAATTTTGATAGTTGATCTTGAATAGTTAGTATGTATTTGTTATTGTTCTGTGTTATATTTAGGGGACCCACTATATCCATAGCTATTTTGTCGAATGTTTTTATTGGAGTATCTGTAATTACCATTGGTTGCCTTGTTTTGACGAGTTTCAATTTATTTCTTTGACAATCGTCACAGCTTTTTATTCTTCTTTGAATGTCTTCTTTCATATTTTCCCTAAAATATAGATCTTTTATTCTGTTGTAGGTTCTATTAACCCCCGAATATCCTCCCAGGTTTGAGGAGTGTAATAGATCGAACATATGATCCCTATCATTCGTTTTAACATATTTAATTTTATTAGAACAAGCAATTATTTTTATGTCTGTGTTTTTGAATGTGTTTTATAAGATTTCTTCGATATCGTTCCAATTTATATTGATTATTTCTATATCTTTTGATATACTAAACATAAAGCACTTGACTTTTTTCTCCTGGAATCGGTTTTTTTTCCAATTGACTATTTTCTATTTTCTTTTGCTTTTTGCAATTTTTCTTTCGACGATTTTTATGCTCCTTAATTTTAGATCGATCTCCGTTTAACTTTTTTATTTTCTCGTCGCTAGTAAGTATTTCTTGTGCGCGGTTCGGTTTCGCCCTTTGTGCGCGTCTCATCACATTGTTGACTTGTACTACTAAGTTTCTTGATAGTGCATCTGCGTTCACGTTTTGCTTCCCTTTTTTATATATAATATCGTAATCATACCCAGATAGTTGTAATCTCCATTGCTGAACTCTGGTATTTTTATCTGCCGATTGGAAAGGTAATAGTGGATTATGATCAGTAACTATAGTAAATTTTTTACCAAAAATATAGTTTTTGAAAGTTTTAACTCCGAACATTATAGCTAGAGCTTCCTTTTCGTCGGTATGATATTTAAGCTCTGGTCCTTTTAGAATTCTTGAAGCGTATGCTATTGGCTTATCTGAACCGATCTCTCCTTGGGACAGGATTACTCCTAGCGCGTATCCTGACGCATCTGTTGTGATGATACATTATTCGTCTAAACGAGGATAATGTAATAGTGGGGCAGAACATAGAGTTTCTTTCAGTTTCTCGAAAGCTTCTTGTTTTTCCGAATTCCATACAAATTTCACCTCTTTTTGTAGTAATATTGTTAATGGTTTACATATTTCAGCAAAATTGTTTATAAAACGTCTATAATAACCTGCTAATCCCAGGAATTCCCTTATGTTTTTGACATTTTGGGGAGTCGGAAATCGTTTAACTGCTTCCACTTTTTTTTGATCTACCTTTATTCCATCTTCGTTTAATATGTGACCTAGAAATGTTATTTCTCTTTTCAGAAATTCGCATTTGTTTAATGCTAGTTTTAGCCCTGCTTCCCTTAATTTTTGTATTACTTCATTGAATCTTTTGTTATGCTCTTCCTTGCTTCCAGCGAAAATAATGATATCGTCTATTCATACAAAACAAATTCTTCCCATTAATTCGCTTAGTACAGATGACAGTATCTTTTGAAAGATTCTTGGTGAATTTGAAAGACCAAAAGGTAGAACCTTAAATTCGAAACGTCCCAATGGGTGTATGCTAAAAGCTGTTTTGTACATATCGGATGGTTTCATTTTTATTTGGTGGAAACCCGAAACCATGTCGATTGTAGTGAAGTATTTATTATCTCCCATTTCGTCGAAGATTTCCGGTATGGAAGATATTATATATGGGTCTGGTAATGTTTTGGCATTTAATTTTCTGTAATCTATCACTTATCGCCAACGTTCTTTTTCTTCGTGTGTAGCTTTCTTTTTTACGATAAATGCAGGTGCGTTGTATGCGCTTTTTGATTTATTTACTAGATTGTTGTCGATGAGTTTTTATGTTTCCTTAATTGCGATTTCCTTTAATTTATGTGGTATAGGAAATTGTTTTACATAAACAGGTCGATCATCTGTAAGATTTATTTCATAATATTCTAGGTTGCAGTTCCCTAGTCTGTCTCCCTTTAGCCAGAAAATATCTTCATTCGTTTTTATCAAATCCTGAATACTTTTGTCGTCCATTTCTGATAAATGCTCCAAGTTAATCTTTTTTTGTATTTTTTCTATGCGATCTGTCCTTTTTTCTATCGTTCGGATATTATATTTCTTATTTGTTCTGAAGGCATTCGATATTTCGTCGTAATTTATTGAATTATTTCTGTAAATATTCGATGCATTATCTAGTCAAATGAGGCGTAATCGTTCGAATTTGCGTAGTCTATAAGTTTATTGTCTTTTTTATCTGCTTGGAATGTAACATTTTCCATAAGTTTTGTTATAAAGGTTGGATAATTCTATGAAATATTATTTTCTCCTTCGCTTTTACTATTAATTGTTTCATTGATATTAAAAATGAAGTTCTCTATGTACTTATTATTTGTTAAAAGAAATTCGCTATAATTTTCATAACTTACTGGTGCATCATATGTGTGCATATCCCCTCTACTTTTATTTTCTTGTTATTCATCTAATTTCGTAATTGAATTTAATATATTTACAACGTCATCTTGAATTGTAATGTTATTTTCGATAAGATCTTTTTTACTATCTTCTTCATTTTCCTCAATATTTATTGTGTCCTTTCCTATGGTTCCAATCATGTTTGTCGAAATAGGATTATATATGTGACCTGGTTTGATTTCATATCTTTTTGATTTCACTTCTAAAAATCCTTCATCTAATCTAAGCTTTTGTTCGCTTAAAAACCTTATTCCCAGTATTCCATCGTACGGAATAGAAAATTCTGCTGATGCTACGTGAAAATCAACATACGTATTGCTGTTTGGTATTTTTATAACTCCCAAAGTTTTAAGTATTCTGTTAGCGATTCCTGATAATAAAATCTGGTTTTTAGGATTTATTTCGTCGATAGGTACAAATTTTTCTTTGATTATATTCATTTGTGCGCTACTATCAATCAATAATTTGCACATTTTCCCGGTGAATGGATTTTCTATCTCGATATATTGTGAAGTATCTCCTAATTTATAAATAAGTATTCGTATATTATTTTGCAGATGTTGTTGCTGTTCCAATTCATTTGCCACATGTTTTGAATTCTTAATGGATATAATTTCCGTGTCATTCATTATGCAAGGTCTACATTCTACTTTTGCTATATTGTCATGCCTGTGTAATATTTCTGCTGATGCGGTAACTTGCTCGAGTGTGTTTTCTTTCATACCTTCGCAATTTATTAGTATCTCTGTATTGCCTTCGTTAATTTTTGTAAATTGTACTTGTTTTGTGAGCTTTTTATAAATTACTCCTCCTATGCGCTCTCTCGTGGAAGAGTCTGTTCGTTTCCCGCACTATTTTGCCTACGAGGACAGCTGCCTATTGTGTGTCCTATGATTTTACAATTTTTGCAAAATCTGTCTATACTTTCGACTACATTTTTTAATTTATGACAATTTTGAATTGAATGACCTTCTACTCCACAGAATGAGTATTGTGTCAGTGTGTGCGTCTTATTTTGCGTATAATTTTGCAGCGCCTGCAATTTTCTGCATTCTTCGGTTGTATGGCTCATTATTTCGCAAAATTCGCAAAATTTATTTCTCTGCGGTCTCTGCGTGTTCCTATAATTTCCAAATCTAGTGTTGTTTTTAAGACTGCCATAATTTCCATTTTTCAATCCGTAATTTTGACTTTGATTTTTATTTTTATAAGAATTTTTAGCCGTGTGCCCCGTGATATCGCATATTTGGCATTTTTGTTGTTTCGAGTTATATTCACTTAGTATTATTTTCTTCATATTACATTCTGCTATATCGTGTCCTTTCTCTTCACAAAAGGTGCATATGTTAAATCTGAAATTTTCTTCTCCGATGTTACAGCTTTTAATAGTGTGTCCTTTCTTGTTACATTTTGAACATATTATTATCGGGCAATTCAGCATTGTGTGTCCAGGCATGATGCAATAGTCGCATACTTCAGGCTTAGTTTTATTTGGACATATGTTTGGATTGTGTCCGCTTTGCTTGCATTTCCAGCAAGTTTCGTAGTCGCCGATGAACGGATATTGCCCCGCTTCGTGTCCCATTTCTTGACAGTATTGATAATGATTATTTTGTTTATTATTAAATTTACATGCACTGATGGAGTGGCCTGGTTGACTGCAGAATTTACAGATTATTTTAATTTTATTTGTAACATTTCTACAGTCGTTCGAAAAATGATCCATGGTTTTGCAATAAACACATGCCGCTGAGCGACAATATAAAGCTTCATGATGATTGTCTCTACAAATTTGGCACGTTAAAATCTTTTTTAGTTCAATTTTAGATACCATATTACTTTGGTCAAATGTATTTATAGTTTGTTTTCCATAATTTTTCCAATTAAATAATTTCCTTTTTAGTCCTATTGCTTCCAGTGATATAGCTTCTAATGTTGTATGCTTTCCAATTCTTCCTTGTAATTCTAGATTAAGTCCGTCTTTAAAATATTTTACTGCATCGGCATTTAACTTTGCGTTAAATTCTGCCAGTGACTCGGTTATCTGTCCTTCCTCAATTCTTTTTATTTCTTTCATTTGTTTAATTACTTTTTGTATTCTATTCGTAAAGTCGATAACTGATTCATCCTGTTCTTGGATTGTTTGAGATAATTTACCCCCGAGTTGGTAAATATCTTCATTGGATGGGTATAAAGTTTTTATTGCTGATATTAAATCGTTTATCTTACTTATTTTAGAATTTTCTATCGCTTCATATACTTGTCCTTTCAATTTTATTTTTAAGATGCTAGTTAAATTTTCTTCACCTATATCTTGCACGATGGACTTAGCTTGTTTTAATTTCTGAATATATTCTCTTACAGGTATATTTTTACCATCGAATTCTGGTACCAAATTTACTATATCCTTGAGAGGTAACTTCAGTTTGCCATGTTTTCTTGGTTATTTATTGGTGCCAAATCTATCAAATTATTTTCGATTTGTAAGCTCAATTCTGTGCTTAGTGTTATACTTTGTTCGTTTGTAGTTAAATTGTTTTCTGGTATTTCTTGTTTTATACTAATTAGATCGAAAGAAGTATGTTGGTCTTCAATATCAAATATAAGTTGTTTGGGTAAAGCGCCCAAATTTTTATCAATACTTGGTGTGTATTCTTGTATTATTGAGTTATTGCTAAGATTCGCCCCAGTATTTTGCGCTTTTAATGGTGATCGTCTTATTTTGTTACTTCTCGCAAAACTGGTATCTCTAATATTTTTAGCAAACTTTCGTATTGTATCACGTATCTCATTTATATTATCTTCTTTATTAATTTGGATTTAGAAGCGTTCGCAGATTTATATAAGATCTTTTTCTGAATAATCCTGAATCCATGCGGTTTTTTCTTCGTCAATATCTTTTTTTATTTTATTCCACTTTATTTCATTATTGTTCATAATTTGCTAATTTTCATCGTTTATTAATTATTTTATTTTAAGGAAAGTTACTTAAGACGTAACCCGTTGTCATTGAAAATGCTGATTATTCTTTCTGCAATATTTTTTTGGATTTTATGAAATAGAATTACTTATTATTTCTTATTTTGGTGTAAATGCTTGTTCCAATTTTTAATAATTTTTCAATTATTATTAATTTCTTATATTTTGCATTTTGCAATATATGTTTTGATAGAATTATTTTACTTTTTAAAGATATTTCTTCATATATGTATGCACTTTGCGTATCTTATATTTTTCTAGCTATCCGAAAAAATTGTACCGTTTAAAAAAAAAACAATCATACGTTTGTCCCCGAACTAAATTCTAGATGATATAAGTCGAATTATGCCGGGTTTAAAAGATTACATGTCTGTCAAGCAGAGCAATGGCGAAAGAAAACATGTTCAAAAAAGATTATTGCTTGGTAATTTAAATGAACTGTATGGTTCATATAAAAAAGAAAATGAGCAAGTTACTATTGGTTTTACGAAATTTACACAATTGAGGCCACAACATTGGGTTTTAGCTGGAAGTAGTGGTACGCATAATGTGTGCGTGTGCGTGCATCACGAAAATGTGAAGTTCATACTAAGTGCTATTGATCTAGAAAATTTAACTAAAAGTACTAAATTGCCTTTAAAAAATTACCACGATTGTATTAAAGCAATTGAGTGTAATAATTCGCAAGATAGATGTTATTTGGGTGACTGTTTAGATTGCCCAATGGGTCCGTATTACGTAGAGATTTACTTAACTGTTTTGATGAAAATTAAATTTATAAAATTGAGTTCGAATCATGGTTGCAAACAGATCGGTGCACTATAGCATTTAAAACTCTAAATACTCACGAATATATGGACTTAATGGGAGAAAAATTAATGAAATTAAAATCTCTCGATTTTTTTGCTAAAAAACAGTCACTTTTTGTCAGTAATTTAAAAAATAATCTTCAAGAAGGAGAATTTCTTGTGTGTTGTGATTTTGCAGAAAATTATGCATTTGTCATACAAAATTCTACCCAATCGTTCTACTGGATCAACAACCAAACAACTATTTTTACAGTTGTGGTGTATTATAGAGAAAATGAAGAGATTAAGCATGTAAGCATTGCTATAATTTCGGGCAACCTAAACCATGATACTGTTGCTGTTTACGAATATCGAATAATTATAATATCTTACCTAAAATCAAATTTCACAGTAAAAAAAGTTTATTATTTGACTGATGGTGCTAGTCAACATTTTAAAAATAAATCTAATTTTCAAAATCTTCTTTTTTATAAGAAAGATTTTGTTGTTGCTACTGAGTGGCATTTTTATGCTACGGCGCGGCGCATGGTAAAGGCGCAAGCGATGGTGCCAACCTCAAAGGTGCAGAACGAGCGAGTCTACAAGTTTCATCGAAAAATCATATTTTAACGCCAGAAAAGCTTTACCGTTGGGCTAAAGATTACTGCAAAGAAACTAAAGTTTTTTATAGCAGTAAAGAATGGTATAAAGAAACTATCTTGAAACTAAAACCAAGAGTGGACAAAGCTAAGCCTATACCAGACACATTACAGTACCATGCTCTTATTCCAATGGATGAAACTACTTTAAAAATTCCTCTACCCATCCCCAGTTAAAAGAACATTGTGTGAATTGTTTGCATTCTTTCGATTTTGGGAGTGTGGAGGTTTTAGAAGAGGGGATTAGGAATAAATATAAGCGGGAGTGTTTTGAGAGTATCCACATTTTAAGGAATCGAAATAATGTTAATCTAATGATAGAGTCGAGTAAAGTAGATAACATTTATCATTCTTTATTAATTTAAGTTGTAAGGGGAAATTGGTAAAGGGGAGAGGCGGTTTTGTGGTGAGGAGAGGAGGGATGGGTAGAGGGATGGGTATATACGGAGGGTAAACATGCTTTCCATTTCAGTCCCTGAGGAGGAGCCGGAGCGAGCTCGAAACGTCGGGCATGTTTGGGTGGTAGGGGCGATCAGATTGTCCTTTACTAATAAATGTTTATTTCAGGGTTAAATATAAGTTTATTTCAGATTCTTCGGTGGTGATTGTAAACAAGGGCAATCTGATTGCCCATGAATATTGATTAGACTGTAAGACCGATAGAAAGATCTTTGTCAGTTTATATTACTCTATACTTATAAAATTGTATTTTTATAAAATAATCAGTAAAATATTATTTATATACTTTCAGGAATTCGAAAGAATTTTCAACTTGTATAAGAATGATTCTTATGCAGGTTGAAAATTCCGATATGCAAGCCACCTATAGAGGATTAAATAAAGTTTGCAGTGCGCACAGGAGGCTCGCTGCATCTTCTTTTTCGCGCTCTATTTCTCGATCAAAACATCTCGAGCACTTTTTGGAAAATATCTATTTCTAAGTAAAAAATGCTCAGCTTTCGATCTAAATAGTCGAAAAAAATATTAAAAATATACTTTTTGAGATATAAGACGTTTTGTAATTTTTGAAGGTGAAAATGAAAAATTTTGAAAAAACTGGCTTTGGTGAAGTTTGTGGATGTGTTGTCAGGGAATACATACACACTGTTCTTGCTCGACAGAACAGTGTAAAATCCGTCCCTCATTGTAAGTTTTCCAAATCGTTAGCGAATATCGAAGAGTTGAATTTTTCAGGATACCCTTTCCAACTAACAAAGTATTGTTTTCTTGCCCCTCTACCTTTATTCTTTAGGATCTTCTCGACCTCAAAAGTATCAATTTCTGATCAATTATTCACATAGGGATAGAACTCCCTTAAGGTTCACGAAGGAATTGAGTGGTAACTACGGCAAGTGATACATACACATGCACACACACTCGAGCATGTAAAAAAAGATGCGATTCATAGGTAACTGGAAACCTGAGACCAAAAACAGGATTTGGAATTTTGATTGTATAGAGAATTGCATTTAATTCTATATTGATTATAATGGTTGAATTTCGAAATAGCTCTATTGCTACAATATTAATGTTTTAATTTCGATGCGCGAAATCTACCGCGTTTTTCTTTTACCATTCTCATCATTCTGTAAATATGTATTGTTATTTAATTTTTCTTTAAAAGCGTATGATCTTTCGTAAACAAAAACATTTCGCAACTTTATTATTTAATGCGTCCACTAGTTAAGTTTAATTCTTTTATTTACATTGCTTCCAATAAATCATGTACATAATATTATGAGTAGTATAATTCCTACTATGGAGAGACATAAAAATGACGTCACACTGTCCCGTAGCCGGATTTGTTTTGTTTATACTTGAGATAATCTTAATTGTCTATTTACATAAACATGTATCTTTTATTTATACAAACAAGTAATTAATATGCAATTAAGATACATTAATTGTTTAAACAATTACTACATAGTTTATGCAAATAGACAATTAAGATTATCTCAAGTATAAACAAAAAAATCCGTCTAAGGGCCGGTGTGACGTCACAGTCTCTCCATAGTAGGAAAAATACTTAGTGGGAGAGGGAGAGAGAGAGACAGAAGGGAGGGAGGTAGAGAGAGCGAGTGAGAGAGAGTGAGAGAGAGAGAGAG